>JAZGVS010000267.1:0-16900 GCA_037356235.1 Bacterosira constricta
CAAAAGCTACTACATGCGGGGATTTATTTCCCGGCCAGGCGATCAGTATTTTTCACTAGCAATAGTGTCATGCAGACGTAACGATAACAATTTTCATTTACTCTCTGTTAGTATCATGATCCACATATGGCCACGACAATAACATGTGCAGTCACATATGCAATAGAAAAATGTGGTGCTAAAAGACACATTATTCTGTGGGTCATCTTCATCTTCATCTTCAGCCATTGTAGCTTGCCGCCGCTTATCAATTGAGAGTTATGTTGGAGATTTGAGATGATCTCTACTACTCCTAGTACTAGTAGATAGCTAGCTATTGTACGTAGATAGCTAGATAACAAAATAGCGGGAGGCAGTTGAGATTAATTTTTGAGATCCGTATTTGGGGGGCTAGCAAAAGACCAACATAGATATCCTTCTTTAATTCTTGCTTCTGCTCTAGCGCGTTGTTTTGATGTATAATGTAAAATGTGATCAATTTCTTTTTTTCATGGTAGCCGCATCATCATCATGCCTTCCACAGACTCCTCCTTTTCAGATATTATTTGTGTATCCTTCGTGACTGCAAGTTTTGACTTTTGCCCATGCCTGACACAAACTCCTCCTTTTCTGTACTTGATTTGTGCATCCTTCGTGACTGCATTCGGTCTTTGCCCCATGCCCGACACAGACTCCTCCTTTCCTGACATTATTTGTGCATCCTTCGTGACTGACAGCAGTTTGACTTTTGCCCCATGGTTGACGCAAACTCCTCCCTCAATTACTTGATTTGTGCATCCTTCGTGACTGCATTCGGTCCTATTTTGCCATTTGCCCCATGCCTGACACAGACTAAGCATAGTTGGTGCATTCAGCAACATATCATTTCGCTCCATGTCTCTTACAGACTCCTCCTTTCTGGGCATCAATGAATTAGCCGAGTGTGTGCAACACATGCAATAGAAAATGCCACTGCTGCGCTTTTTAGAATGTAGGCGGCGTGCGTACGACCTTATTTGGGGGGCACACCAGGGCACACCAGCCCTCCCTATTTTGGCAAAAATTCTACGCCCACTTTCCACTTCCCAAGACAAATCCAGGACAAATCCAGGACGATCCGGTACGATTAGTACGATACACATCAACCAGCCCATCAACCATGGTGACGATTACCCTTCCGGAATAATACACCACACCATCTCCCATCTCAGTTCACCCACACTGATCTGTTGAGGGTGAAACACCCAAACGAAAAACACAATAATAATCATGAGAGCATGGTTAAATTGGAAAGGATCAGGCAATGATAGCAATGCCAACCTGAACCAGCAATCAGCAGCGGAGAATCAACAGCAGGCTGCACAAGACAATACCGGGTCGCGAGGCCCCCAATCCCCTCCCACGTCGAACCAACAGCCCCCTTCCTCCCAAGGACGTCTAACAGGAGGATCATCCTCGCAAGGTGGCGGAGGCGGAGTAATCCAAGCCCTGATGGCAGGCCACCGCTCCCACGCCGCAGCCGCGGCCGATGCCGAAATGGAACGTCGCGTCGCAATATCGGCGCGTAGTCTGGGCGATGGGGTGAGTCGCATTGTATTAGCGGCGCGCATGGGTGGAGGTGGAGGGAATGGAGGCGGGGGAAGGGGGGGCGGGAATGGGGATCCGGGGGAGTGGAAGGTTCGATTGTTGGATTTGTTGGGGGGATCGGATGAGGAGAATAAAGCCGTTGATACTAATGATGATGAAGGTGGTATCACTGGAGAAGGAAGTGGCGATGTCACGGCCATGGCACCCATGGGAGGAACACCCCTCTCCAATCCCATCCGCGAACCATCCGATATTGACACCCTCCTCGAAAACTCCACCTGCGAACGCTTCGTACTCCGCTGCGTCGAGAACGAACTACCCCCCAACCTCATCCACTGCCTCCGCCTACTGCGCGTCCTGGAACTGCAACACGATCATTCCGTAACAGCCCATGCGAAACAGCGTGTCCTCGAGGGGGACGAGTACCAAGGCCCCATGGTGACGCCTGGTCCAGTGTCCACCCGAGCCGCGAGCAATGTCGTCCAACTTTTATGTTTGATGTGTTCGGATTCGAGCGTGGGGGAGCAGTTGTGGCCCCATTTGTTCGAGCTGTTGGCGCTGTTGGGTGTGAGTTATCTCGCGAGCGGTGTGCATATTGCTAGTTCGGCGAGTGATGTCATTCGGGCCTTTTCGACCAATTGTTTGAGTGCGTCGCTGGTGTGGTTTCTGCATGATCGGAAGATGATTGTGCACATGACGGATGATATTAAGGAATTGTGTGCCATGACCGCTGTTGCTGCTAGTGGGAGTGCTTCCAATCGATGTTTGTATGGGCCCCATGCCGAGGCGGCAGGATTGTGGGTAGTCGCCCTGCGTACCGTGGTGTACTTGGTAGCCAACTCGTGTCATTATCAATGTGTGGAATTATTGAAAGATTATGATAGCGCGGGGGGGTATCATGTGTTGGCGTATGCCATTGCCAATTCGACCTCGATGCATGTGCCCAAGTTGTTGGAGTTGGTTACTGTCCTGGTTTGTTGTAAGATTGCCTCGTCGTCCTCTGCTAATAGTAACAGCAATGCACAGATGCAGATGGAGGGGATGGACGCCGATGCAACCGGTGTCATGCAATCAAATGACGTTGTATCCAATGTCATGGTGGATCTGGCAGAGAACAAAGTGGCAATGAACACGAATGCGTTTGAAATAATGGATGATTTGATGATGCGTTCCATATCCTTGCTTACGGCGTACAAGGTCCAGCACAATGGGGATCGACCGTCGTTTGTGGATAATTTGAAACTTACCGAAATGGCTGATTTTTCTGTAAAGTACGCTTGGGAACTGCTATTGAAACAACAACAGCTCGAATCTTCCAACACCACTAGCAACAACAGCGGCAGCGATGACACGACAGTGGATCTAACCCCCGAACTCCTCGTGACCACCCTCCAACTATACTCGGACCACGCCAAAAACTTTGATCTGATCGAATCGGAATACCACATGCTCTCCCACTACATTCTATCCTTTCCCACATTTTCCGATGTCAGCGTCAAGGTGCTCACGCTCAAGACGCTGGAGTACGTGTGTACGGGGTTGGCGACGGGGGCCAATTCGAACATGCCGCTGAGGGTTGTGACCGAGGTGTTTGTCAGCCAGTGTAAATTTCTATTGGGGGTGGCGAGCAGGGCTTCGGAGGGGGATGATGCGGCGGAAGCGGCAGCGTTGGAAATGGCTGGGCAAGATTTACAAATGCTGCGCGATACCCTTGTAAAGTTGCTTGAATTCGACGAGAATGTCAGTCACGTCATGCTCGATNATTGTGGTCTCCTGGGATCCAAGATTGATGATGTATTAAATCTCATCATGACATCGGTGGTGAACAAGAAGGGATCAAACCAAAACAGCAGCGAGGGAGAGGTGATCCCCATGCCATCACTAGTCACGAAAATGGATAGTATATACGAATGCTTCTGTCGTACGCTCATGCTCGTGGCACGACTGCCTGGGGCACGGGCCGTGATTGAAGAAAATGGTGTAACCTTCTCGTCGAGGGATCTTATCACTCGTGAGAGCAGCTTGACGTCGCTCCTTACTGTGGGAATCTTACACCTTGGGGACACGGCGGCGCAGGCTTCGCTGGATGTGTTTGAGGCAATGATGGCCAAGAATCATGGAGATGATTTGTTGACGGATGATATGGAATGTTTGCTTGGCTTGGTTGACAGGTTTGCTGCTTTGGAGTCACACGGTGACGATGATGGGGCGGAAGGATCGTCTTCTTCTCCCCCTGACGATAAGGGCACAACACCAATTGATCCGCTGTACATTACGAGGCAAACGTCCATATTGGATATGATACGGTCCATTTTACCTGCAAACTTGGCAGCGCAAGATGCGTTCCGTAAGTGTGGGGGGTTCGAATGCCTCGTCCGTCTATTCTTTCGTATTGAAGGTATCATTTGCTCCAATAATACCAGTGATGCTGATATGAGTGAAGCCGAAAAGTCAAATAATGATGCAGTGGCCATGGCAACGATGAAACTTCTTGAGTCGGTCTTTGCCCTCCTATCAACATCCACCGATCCAAATGCCAGGAATTTGAAACAACTGGGTGATTTGAACACTCCTCCCTTTGATTTCCTCGTTGACGAGTATGCTGCCGGTGTTACCTCATTGTCGCCGGCATCGATGCCGCCCTCTACCATCAACCTGCTATATCTCAGAAATTATGGATTTTACATTGAATTTGCCAATGCCATTGCGGGGGTGGGCATCTTATCCGACATTTCTCACGCCCGTACGGTAATGAACCTGGCATTAGAACTCATACATCCCAAGCTTGCACTCTCCTCGGAGAGCGGGGGAGGAGGGAAGCGTTCGTCCAATTCCAGTGACAAGAATCCGGGAGACAATATACTTTCCATCCGCAATGCCGATGCTACCCGATTGGTTCTGGGATTAACCACCCAACTCCCCGACACGGACGCGCACAAGTCCCTCGCCAAGAATGCCTTTGATGAGCTATTGCGTTTGTGTGCAAATGATATGGCGGGATCGTCGCTCGCACGATTGTCATCAAGTGGATTATGTACCAGCCTAACCTCCCATGCTGAGTTTGCTCACATGCTTGAGGATCGGTCACACTTTTTGTATTCACGATTTGTATTGTTGTTGCGACGAATTGCTGCTTTTAGCATGTCGTACAATGACTTTGTGTCGTTGTTACGGTGTGTGGCTGGGCCGATATTGCTCGCGGATCAGAATGACGGTGATTACACTGACAATGAGAGCGGCAGTAATAAACGAATTCGTCTAGCGGTAATTTCGTCTTCTGTTCAGAACAAGAAAGCGGCAACGGCGTCTAGCATGACCAAATCATCCGAATCATGGCAGTCACGCGAAACTGGATTCTGCAATCGTCTCGAGACTTTATCGGTAATTGCTGAACGTGGCGACAGGGTAGCCCGATGTGAGGTGGGTGGTGACTCATTGAATTCCATAGCCATGTACATGCAAAAGGTACCGCTGGAAGATAGAATTTACAAATTGGCTGAGCAGGGACGGTTGAAGTTTCTCGAAGTCGAAAGTGTGGATGCTTCTGCTAAATTGATGGCAGGATCGTCGCCCGCCACAACCCAGGGCGGTCGATCCGGCGACAGCGTTGCCGTATGGACTCCCCTGCTAAGCTCCGGCTTTACATACTGCGTTTGGATGAGACAGCATCAAGCTGTGAAGGATGGGTCCCAGTGCAGTTTGTTCGTGTTTGACATTTCGAGTCCCCCGATAGACAAGTCATCGGATGGTTCTTCGGGCTCATACCCGTATGGCAGCTCTGGACACGAATTCTTTTCGATGTGGTACGACATTCCGAATCAAAGATTTTGCGTCTTATCCTCGTCCAACAGTCGAGGGGAACCCACGTGCTTTCCCGTATCGCCTCTACCCGCGGGCGTTTGGCATCACGTACAACTGACGTACCAGGCCCCAAAACGTTCCATGCTGGGACGTAAGGCAGTGATCACTTTGTACATTGATGGACGTCCAGTAGAGTCAGATGCCAAGGTCGAGGCGTTTAACCTACCCCCCACGGCACGGGTACACATTGGTGTGCCCAATCCAGTATTGGCAAGTAGTGGCATCATCAGGGGAGCGTTACCTCCTTGGGACCTTGGGCCAACGTTGTTGGTATCGTCCGTGCTAGGGGCACGCGACGCCACGGCCATGTATACCGCCGGTCCTGAATTTCCTGGATTGTTTTGGGGCGACAGGCCACAGCGATTGTCCTTGGCCGCGGCGGCCACCGCCGCATTCGTCATGCTCGCCGAGAATGGAGAGAAGGGAAGCGTTGCTGGCGCGCTACGTCGCCGAAAGGTTCCCAGCATGGAGGCTGTGGGACACGTTATGCGAGAGCGTGGCTTTGGCGGTGGCCCCATTGCCGGCCCTGAATCTGACTCGTTGTCTGCGGTGGGATTACTTTGTAAATTGGCGCCGGAAAATATTATCTTTGGATTCCGCGCCTCTTCTTCTTCTTATTCTTCTTCCGGTAGTCAGAGCATGAGAAGAGATTCCTCTGGTTTGTCAAGTAGCAGCAGCAGCAGCAGCAGTAGGAATAACTTTGCGCGTCGTCTCATCAATGTGTCTAGGATCAATACCGGGGGATCTGCCTCGACAGATGCAGTGGTATACGGCCACTCGAGCATCATTTCCCCAAATTGCTTTGCGGATAACGTGCAATGGATTGGGGGGCCAAATATCCTCATGCCTATTGTCAATGCCGCGCAGTCCTCATCTAGTCTAGCGTTGTCATTGCGAATGATTCGAGAGAGTGTCCGGCGACATCCTCCTAATTTAGAAATGCTTCAGGCCGGTGGGGGGTACCGTATGCTCGCCTTGCTATTGAGGCAGAAACGTATCATGGACGTCAATGTGCTCGATCAATGCTTTGCCTTTGCTGTGCATGGCTTTGTACCTGGATTTCAAGAGAATAATTCCTCCAAGGGCAAGAGCTCCAAGAGTGACAGTTCTGGCGGTCCATTATCCAAGGCGGCAACTCATCGATGGGTATTTGCTGATCTAGATGCTATGAAATACCTATTACTGAATCACCAAGTTTGGGACCTGAATGGCGCTGGGCCCGAGCTGCCACTGCGTCTGCTTACATATTTTACTGGTCTGGTGGTGGCGCATTCAACACATGCCGCTTTTAACTCGAGACGACTTCATTTACTCGGTATCATTCGTTGGACTTTGCATCTCATGCTCGAGGCCACAGAGCTGTATGCGGCCGGGGCTTCCGCCGCGGCGATGGGCGGGAATGCTGATGATCCTCAAGATAGAATACCACGAACCACCCCTGATGGAGCTCCCAACAGGCTTGGGATCGCTGCAGCGGCTGCTCTAAAAAATGGGTGGTTCGCCAAGCCCCCACTGGTGTCTAGGGTAGCCTCTGGATGCGATCCTGGGAATGATATGCTCCTTAGTTGCAAGACACTTCTGCGCAGGGTATTAACTTTTATGCTGACTCCCGGTGATCTTGAAGCAATAGCAGGAGCTGCAATATATACAGTATCAATCACTGGGGGCAGCACGCAGGAAACAGGACCTGATGCTCATCAGAATGGCACACCCGGTCCACCGAGTTCATCAGCAGATGCTGGGCAAGAGAAGCTTGCACCCGGAGCTGTTGCTCGTGTGTACCTCCTCCGTCTTCTTGAAGAGTTAGTCGTGGACGGTGTGAATGAAATTGTAACAGATGAAGCAAAGGGCTCGCATGATACTGATGGTCCAACGGAATCAAGTGTAGAGCCACATTTCGGGGGCGGCTCTAGTGCGGGTCAGTCATACTTGGGAACAACTGGCATGCTCCCTCTTAAAAAGGCCGATCCTCGATCATCCCCAAAATCATCAAGCGAATCGACACCTCACCCTAAGCATCAGGAAGCACAGATATTCCTCTCGGCGTTTGCGGGCATCCTAACGCCAGTTTGGTTCGCCTGCATATTAGAAGGTTGTAGAGAAGAGGCATCTGCGTCTGCAGTTCTACGCCTCATGATTCTCATGATTCAGAATTCTCGCAAGTTTGCCATTTCATTTGAGGAAGCCGGTGGCTTTGCACCCCTCGTTTTGAGCATTCCAAAGTTCTCCACATGCCCAAGCATCATTTTATCTATGCTTAGTCACTTACTGCATGCCCCCATTCTACACTTGCCATGTTTTGCAACGCTTGACTCGAAGCAGCTTTGTGATGTGTTTGACGCAGAAAGCGATGCAGCGGATTTGATCAATGATGCACAAGAAAGTCAGCGGGCACACTCTGACCCATCATGCGGTATTTTCGCCCTACTAGCTGAATGCCTCGGGCGAAACATCCAGTTGGCATCATTTGACAACGAGATGGGACGGAAGGCTCGTAACACCAACGAGGCTGTGCTACAGTTGCTGAGCCATCGGCATGCATTTTCTCCCTCATTCCAAAACTTTTGCCGAACGCCAGACTTTTTGGAACCCTTAGCACAAGCTCTTTGTTTGGTGCACGACGAGAAGCTGCAGAAAATGCGAAATCCTGCTGTTGTGGAAGCCCTAATACCACCCAAGGAGGATACCGATGATTCACACAACACGACTTCTGAAACGAGTGGTAACGATCTAGTTTCAAGATCTGCTTCAGCTAATTCATTTGACGAGGATTTCGTCGCCTGGCCATCTGAGAATAAGGAGGCTGATGGCCGTGGGAGCTTTGCTCGTCGGGGAATTCTATCAGGGATAAGTAATGTTGCGACGCCAACAGAGCGATTTGTTGGGAAGGCAGATGAAGATGAAGGTAGTGGCATTGGCATGGTGCAACTTTTACACCTTGTGCTGTCACATGCAGTGTTGCAAGGGCCGCTTGCAGCCCCACTTGTAAGTGCATTATTTCGATCTTTTCCCATCCATGCATCCCCGGACCAGGTAGAAGCGTTTCACTTGGTGTTGATTGAGCACTGTCACTCAGTGGTGGTGGATGTCTTGCAGAGGGGCGAGCCTATTGCTATTGCGAATTGTATTGGAGTCAGCTCAGTATTACTAGACAGGCTGATGGCAGGATTTTTCACATCCGAGCCAGTTCTTGAGGCCGTCAATATTGTGATGCTCACATTAAATAGCCTCACGGCAAGTGGAACGTATGCATCTCGCACTCTGGCAAATGTTGACCAAAATCTATTAGTTGCAGATACTGCACATATAGCCCGTCTAACATGTCTGACAGCAATTCAGCGGAGTCGACCAATGGGAGCGTATGATGAAGGGGATGATGATTTGAAACTAGCAGTTCTGACAAAAGTTGGTGGATGTATGAGGCAACTTCTTCTAGTTCCATCAAATCTTCTTGGTGGTCAAGGGACAATGAGAAAGCAAGGTGGATATCCTACACCAGCATCCACCAGCCGATTTTTTCCATTGTGGCAGTCAGCAAGTTTATCTCGATGTTGCCCATCTTCAGTTTCATGCACATACCCTGACCTCACTATAATTGAAGAACCCGACAGAACATTTGTTGTCTCACTGATGGCTGATATTCATAGTATGCTTCTTGACAACAGGAGAGATATCCGTGAGCAAGCAGTAGTAGTTGTTGTGTCCCTTCTACAACGAAGGCGGGGCATTATGTCTGAATTATTAATCACAGACATTCCTCGTGGCGACCATCGAATGGAAACTGTAGACTTGATGAATCGCGGAGGTTTTGGCGCATTGCTTGTGGCACATGAAGCAACAACAATTGCTGAAAATGTTGGGTCAGGGGCTTCTAACAGCAAAGTTCAATTGAACTCTAGTTTATACCCAGGGAAAATGAAGTATGTCTCTTTCTTTGAGTGGTTAGAGCGCAACCAAGAACAGGTCGCCGCGGTCTTCCATGGCATTCATGTTCAAGCTTCACGCATGGCCATTCCAACAAATGTTGGTGCAGCCACACCTGAAGAAGCCATTGAAAACGAGCAAAAAGTCATGCTATTAAAGCTTACATCCCAAGATTCTTCTGACCGAACCATCCTGGGTGGTCTTGAACGCGCAGAACTTGCCCAGCGTTCTCATGATGCAACTGCAGAGAGTCACGCACTGTGGAAGAGACAAGGCTTTGATGATTTATCTTCTGGTGCCATGCAGTGGAAGTTCCTGTTGCGCCAGCTGAAGGGTTCATGTACCATTTGGGAAGGTGGTGTGAGTTTTAACGAGACATCCCTCTTTGCCAAGTCGATTTTGATTTCATCTCTCTTGAAGAAGCGCAGTGAAACAAATGAGAACAGCGATGAACAATCAGGCACTATTGTATTGTCTAGCGCTTTGTCTGAAAATGCGAAATCATTGACTTCTAATGAAACAGTGAAAAGGTGGAAGCTAGATCTAACAGAGGGGTACGAGCGACAACGTCGACGCTTGCTCCCAAACTATGAATTCCATGGCCTGTACAATATTGACGAGAAGGTTGATAATGTTATGTATATGGATGAAACTGGTCTGAGCGCCATCGAGGATGCAAATGAAGAGCCCACTGAAACCCTTGAGCCAGGAGATAGTCCAGATCTTGAAGGGTCTGGTGTGATAATTACTCCAACGGAAATGGAAGTGACAGCTGACTTGCTTAAGAGTATGAATTTGGGGAAGAGTCTCTTCGACGACGACGACGAAATCATGGAGGATGAAGATAATGATGCATACACACTGTCTGCACAAGATGACACATCAGTAATTGCTACACGCACTGTTTCAGGTGAAGAGCAGTCGATGCATCCCTCCAAAATTGATGGTAAAAATGACAGCAGTCCTAATGACACAGATAAGAATGAAGGTGACTGTGAGGAAAATGAAGGAGACAACCAAGCTGACACGGAAGAAGGCGAAAAGGGAAATATTGCAGCATCTAGTTACGACCTAATCACTGGACTTCTTAAAGCAGGAGACTGGCCTGAAAAGTCTTACAATGTCAGCAGGTGTACTGGTCTTGAAGTTAGGAAGGCTTTGTTGCTCTGGTGCCAAAATGCAGTTTACGTTGTCGATGGGTTTGAGCAGACTGATGGTGAAGGCTTGAAAGGCAAAATTAAACGCCTGAAGAAAGAAACAACCAGTTTCAAAGTCAACATCAGACAACGCAATTCTGAGAACGCCGAGCAGCCTGCTTCTGAAAAGAGTAAGGGAAAAGAGAAGCTTACCCAGGAATCATCCGAAGAAGAAATCACCTATCAACACCGAAGTCAACGTATTGCATTCAGTGACCTTTATTCAGTTTATCGCCGTCGCTATCAGCTGCAACAAAATGCGCTTGAATTTTATGATGTCCACCGGAACGGTACCCTCGTTGCATTTTCTACTAACGAGGAGAGGGAAGAAGTGTTGTCAAAAGTTATGTCTACACCACTTCCAAGTAGCATTTTTAGCTCGAGCGTTCTGGGTGGAAGTACATCCATCAATTACAAGAAGTTCATGAACAATCTTCGGGCTAAAATCACATCCCAATGGGTTCAAGGAAAGATTACCAACTTTGATTTCATCATGCACATGAATTCATTTGCAGGCAGGACGTACAATGATCTGACTCAGTATCCTGTGTTTCCATGGGTTCTCGCTGATTACGAGAGCGAAGAAATTGACCTGGATGATCCTAATATTTATCGAGATTTTTCTAAACCCATGGGGGGACAAAAGGAGTCACGTGCAATGCAATTCAGAGATCGATATGAAGCTCTTGAGCAAAGCTATGAAATGGGCGATGGCCCACCACCGTTTCACTACGGAACTCATTATTCCTGTGCCGCTTACGTCTTGTACTATCTCATGCGATTGGAGCCATTTTCACGACTGGCCTTGTCACTCCAGGGAGGGAAGTTTGATGTAGCTGATCGACTCTTCTATAATATTGGCTCCAGTTGGAGCAGTGCAAGTTCCGAAAATCTTCAGGACGTGAGAGAGTTGATACCAGAGTTCTTCTACCTCCCAGATTTTTTAGTGAACAACAACATGTTTGACTTTGGTACAACTCAGAGTGGGAAAACTGTCCACAACACGACCTTGCCACCCTGGGCGAAAGGCGACCCTAAACGGTTCATCAGAATACATCGCCAGGTAAGGTTCCATCATAGTTTTGCCCACTTAATATTTGTCAATGCGCTCACCTTTTTACTCTCTGCCCTCTGCATCGTCTGATTAGGCTCTTGAGAGTGACCATGTCAGCCGAAATTTACACCGATGGTTGGACCTTATCTTTGGCTATAAACAGAGAGGTCAGGAGGCAGTTACATCACTAAACATGTTTGTTCACGTTACCTATGAAGGGCAGGTTGACTTAGACTCAATTGAAGATCCTGTAGAACGGGAGTCTATTATTGCTCAAATTCAAAACTTTGGTCAAACTCCTAGTCGTCTTGAGCGTCGACCATTTCCGCAAAGAGTGGTTGTCGCTGCTTTCAGAGAAAGGGGGATCGATTTTAGCTCATTATCATCAACTCTCACACCTCCATTTTGCGTTGTAGGTGCACCGCAACGAGTGTATCTACGTGCAAACATTGTTGATACATGTAAGGTTGGCATGACAGGTCAGATTGACTCTTCTGTTGGAGATATGTGCCTCGTGAAGGGTCAATTAGTTGGAGTTGGCCGAACGTGTGCCCTCATTCTTCCTTCGAGGAAATATATTAGATTTGGAGGCCCAAACAATGGCGTCAGTGTGCATGTTGCCATGACTTCTGCACGTTACAGAGAGGTGAATAAAGTTTTAAGCATCCACGATGGAATGCACCGAGGTCCGATAAGTGTGTCCAAGCCCTCTTTGAATGGTCTTTGGCTCGTGACTGGTGGTATAGATTCAACTGTGAGAGTTTGGAAGTACAACAGCCAAAATATGCAATTACAAGCTACTCTCTGTGGTCATGACGGTGGCAGGATAACATGCTTGGATGTGAGCACAACAGTTGGTAGCATAGTGACAGGTGGCACTGATGGGAAAATCCTTGTATGGGACCTGCGAACATTGACTTTCTGCAGACAACTTAACCACACCCCGAGCTCACAACGCTCTGCTCACGATGGTTCTGCAAAATGCTTTGCTGTGAAGTCTGTTTCTATCAACCACAAGAATGGCAACATGGTTACACTTCTGAATTCTACCCTTTGTATTTTTGATATAAATGGTAATTTGGTGGCAAAACAATCTCCAGATGAAGATTTCATAGGCAATCACATGCCCAGTTGTGCGATTGCAACCGACTGTCCAGAATGGATGGAATTGGGAATTGTTGCAGTGTCAGGCCACATGGATGGCGATGTGAGGCTCTGGGCCATTGACTACGAGAGCGAGCTACTGGTTCTACGCCACATACTACCAGAACGTGTTCACTCATGTCCCATCACAGCACTTCGAGTGTCCGAGGATAAGCAAGATACTCTTCTAGTTGGAGATATATCTGGAAAGATGAGTGCCTGGACAACTCTGAAGCTCGACCAGTTGAATACGACCGAAATTAATGCACTTGTCAGCTGATTTTTGTCATCAAAGTGAAGATACGATAGTGTGAAGACCACAACAAATTTTGTACTCAATAGATTCAAACATATACTGTAAATGTTTGTTTATTTGTTAAATATATTGTCGTGTCCATCATTAACCGTCTGAAATGTGTATTTGAGTGAGCAAACACTGCATTATGTCCAAAACCGCATTTAGTTTCAATTCTGTTGTATTCATTTACCGTAGCCCTCTTAGCGCAGTTTTTTTTGAATCGACTCTTTTTCGCAGCTTCGATTCGACCCTCTCGTCCTACAATTCTACAAATCAAATCCTTGATGAAGTTCCGGTGCTCCTTCTGCTCGCTCGTGCGAAGTTTAGGATTCAATTTATGATGTGGGAGTGTATCCTCAAGTAGATCAAGCAGGACCTTACCTTGGCTTCAGTAGATGCATGGACCTTTGCTTCCTTGGTATTCATTCCTTGCTTCTTTTCGAAGACAATATGATTGGGGCCTTTCCAGAAACAATCATAACAAACCTCAAACCTTTTCAGCACTATTGTATTGCGAGGCAGAGTGTGGTGGCAGAAGCAACCTGAGAATCACGAAATACTTACATCCTCAATAAACGATCAAAAGCACCTCAGTCCCATCTTGTAATTTTTTGACAACTAGATGGCGAACTTCTAAACCTAATTAAGCATTAATTTACATGACCAAGGTATCGGATGCCTGTGATTCATCAATGTTAGGTTTCTTACCTAGGTAACAAATACCGAACCAACTCTGTTCACAACAAGAATTTTGGACGTCTGTATGAAATAATGGAATCAATTGCATATGAATGGAAGGAAGAGGGTATGCACCATAGTATGTATGACAGCTGATGTTCGATTGGTACCACAACCCATGTTCCACTTAAACTGGGCAGAAGTATGGTAGGCAAGGAAAATTGAGTTATAAATAATATATAGAGCAATATACTGATGCATATGGTTGATAGCAAGGGCCTACTATTGCATCGCCTGAAAGATAGCATTAGAACAGATAGAGATAGGATGAAAGAAGTCCAACGCCAAAATATAGTGATTGCAGGTAAATCTAAAGGTGAAGTCGTTTCATAAAATAATCAAAACTCTCGATCGAGAATGTCAGGAGGAACAGACTGCATCGCCTTTCTCAGAATGTAACCCGGCCCACAATTTCGTATCGTGACATCCTGTCCCAATTTATCGCAGACGCGACGGAAAACTCTGGAGCTAGGAACACCATTGAAAATTCCTTGGACTGGTTTTAGACAGCGAATAATGATTGGTGATGCGATTTTTGGTTTCTCTGTTGTTTTGCGTCCTTTGCTTTCCCCGGTATTACTTGTGCTTTCTGGCCACTCCAAAGTTGACGCTTCGTTGTCCTCTCTACTCTTTGCTGGCATATATACATCGGCGCAGATGCTGCAATATTTCTCGCCATCTGAACAGCAGCGTCGCGGGTATCTTTGTTCCAAATAGGCACAGTACTTCTCCAACACGTCACGTCTGTTCTCGCAAGGGTTTGCTTTCTCTCCGTAATAGTAACGATCTACATCATAAAATAGGCATGGATCATCCATGGCGGCCCTTCCAAGCATACAGCCCCGTAAATTGTCAGGCGCAAGGAGTGGTGGTTCGATGCATGAACCATTGGGGAGGTCGCAGAGGTGGCAGGGAACACTGTGCTGCTGCTGCTGCTGATGCAAATGCTCGTTGTTGGCTAACTCTTCCCTTTCGTCATTTTCAAAAGCAACATTATTTGAACCATATGCAATAAGCCTGGCTTCCTCCAACGTGCGGATTCCCCCATTAATCCAAAAATCACAATCTGGGAATAATCGACACAACTCGTACACTCTCGGATAATTCAGCGGCGGTACGGATCTGTTCTGCCTTGCATTCATCAGCCCACCCAGGACGCACTTGCGCGCGTGGAGGTAAAAGCGACGACACACTGGGCGAAGGGTACGGATAAAATCAGCAGCGAATTCCAAGTCATCCAAATCGTCCACCCCGATGCGGCACTTGATAGAAACCTCGGCGGCGGCAGTGCCAGCATCCTCCGTGGCCGCCGCCGCACTGGACTGCATTTCGCGAACGACCGAGAGAGCAAGTTCCGCCTTCTTCATCAAAACTGCTCCAAACTCCCTCCTCCCGCTGACCCGCTCCGATGGACAGTCAATATTGAGATTAACCTCGTCGTATCCGTATCGCCGTCCCAGTGCCACGGCCGTTGCCTCACCGCATAGTTCGGGGGAATTGCCCCCGATCTGGCAAACTATCGGATGCTGCTCGGCGTCATAACCCAGATGCTCGTCGAGGTTTGGCGCGTGGCGGACCGTTTCGTCGACTACCATCTCCGTCCAAACGACGGCGTGCCTGCTCAGGATGCGTAGCAGCTGGCGGAACTCGCGAGTTGAGTAGTTGAGCATGGGGGCGATGTGTAGCTCTTTCCTCTTCGTCATCCTCATGTTGTTCGCCTGCTGCTGCATTTTTGCTTTTTGATTTCTGCCATGTAATAGCATGTAATCTCATGTAATTAGATGAGATGAGTTGTGTTCTGTTTTCTGTTGTGTTTTGTGTTGAGTGGTTGGGAAAAATATGGGAAAGAAGATAAATAGAGAAATAGCCGAGAGAGGACCGAGGAGCGCAGACCGCCGACCGTTTCAACGCAACCTTCAAGAACACAATCGACACCACAAATGCCCCGCTCTAGCAATATCAGCATTGCCACCTTCGTTGCAACAGGTTGCAACCATCATCGACCCTCGGCTTGTCCTACCTTCCTCTACCTTCGCTATGGGCACAGTATCGCGCCGTTACACTATCCTCCATCATCATCGCGCCTTCTTCGTATCTTAATCTTAGCGCTCCAGAAAACTCTCAACTGTCATTGTACCAGCAGGTACCAGCCCTATCTGTCGCGATGAAATCATAAACATTGTCATACGCATCTTGACAGTCACCATAATCAACAAAGGTAGATAAACACGAAGAAGCACAAAAAGGGCCTTTTTGGCTGAACTGCGAAACACCTTGATTTGAACAGCTCGTGCCTGTAAAACGACTTTCAGCTGAGTCGTATGGGAATTTATTGCGCCATGCACACAAAGGTCCTGGTTGAATGAAGTGGCAAGAAAGAACATGGCGTTCATATTGGAGACAGATGAGACATCCCCCAGGATGATAAATCACGATTGAAAAGGCGCTGGCACCTCCCCGAACATATTATTAATATCAGAGACAGATGAGACATCCCAGGATAAAATGACACCCACTCTCACGCAACTGATGTCTGACAACGACGGACGATACCACGCAACATGACACACGGCAACGACGGAATGCTCAAATGACTCAAACAACAACACAGTGCCGAAATATAGATAACAAACCACTCTCTCGCAAACACGACCATGACAAGAGTGCTTTCTCCTCATCTCCTCTTTTATACAGGTACGTCAACAGTAAAAGAACGCGCTAATATCATACTATCGCATTATACTCCACCGTCTTCCGCCTTCCAACTAATGCAATTACACAAATGAGGAGCAACGAGCCAGGAATAGTTGGTGTGTCAATGTTTCATTCTTTATTTTGCATGGAAATTATTGTACAACTTGCTTGGTGAACAGCAACAGTAACAATAACTGTCAAATAATCATGTCACGCACACAATATTGAAAATAAGAACATCAATTGCGTCCATGGCTATCACATACGCAAACAGTCACATGCGCTCGCCAGAAGAATACCACAATCAATGTTTGGCTTTTATTGGCGGGGGCATTGATTGCTCACTTTCGAAATATTTCTCTACAGTAGTGCTAATCGATAATTCTAAACATGCCATGAATTAGAGACTCTTCGCACTATTCAAAT
>JAZGVS010000268.1:0-16896 GCA_037356235.1 Bacterosira constricta
GGGCAGCACGACAGCCTGCGTCTCGCTCTGACCCGTGCTCTGACTGGGATGGGGGATGGGATGGGGCGTCTAAGAATTCAGCACGCGATGGGCATGCGACAGGAGCCCTGACATCGCATGTAGAACAGTACCAGGCCACCCTGGGGGAGATTTTCGCCCGCCTACGGGTTTTTAAATGGCACCCGAGTTCCATGCGGATTTTTACTATGCCGCCTAGGCACCCCATGGCTGGTACCCGGGTGCCATGTTTTCCGTCAACAGCTCTGTCGGTTATGAAGGAATCAGTATGACAGTTAATATCTAGAAGTAACTTGGTATCGTAAGAGGTATGTAACGTTCTCAGCAGTCTCCCCCAAACGCTCCCGTGTTTCCCCAAGCTCTCCCGTTGCAGCCACCCTGCTTGCAACAACCTGCGACAACGCAACCGATATTCACTGAGGAAGAATTGATAGACCGTCTCTTCACGCTGCAGCAGCACGCACTTGAAAATGGTATGAATTCCTACGTTAAAAGTCAATCCGACACTCAGGTATTTTTAGGGGCAAAGTCGACCGCCGATCATGAATGAAAAAGGTACCCGGGTACCACTATTTTTGCCTTAGCTAGAGCAAGCTAGTGTCTGCCGCCGAAGGGCAAAATTTAAATATACCGGGGTAACTTAAAATCCGTCAAGGGATGTCAGGGCTCCTCCCACAACCCACAAACCACAAACCCATCATTCACGATTCACGATCAAGGACAACGAAGGCATATTTTTGGTAGATCTCTACCATCCACTCTACATCAATCTTATCAAATACTGGAAAATAAACGCTGGTATTCAGTTGGTCGTGCAGGGTCGGTCGCCGTTTTTGAGTGCTCATACAAATACCCAGCGACGGACGGCCACAGAGGTCCAGAATCAGAGTCAAGCACCTGGGGAATGATAATCGACCAATAGGTTCATCGTTCAACTCAAAGTCCCTGCAGTTAGCGGCCATGTCACCTCGTGACCTGGGTCTACCGAACCTACGGCAATTTTTCGATCTCAACTCCCCTTGGGTCCTCGTCAACGAAGGATCACTGATGGGCTTCTTTGATTTTGTACCCAAACATCTCCGTGTAGGCCCTTGGACTAAATTTGCACCAATATACATCTCGATTATAGTTGTGAAGTTGTTTTATTGGATGCCACAACAATCTTCATTTCATTGGCATTGGGAGGATGAGATTTTGTCTGTACATCCACAGTACTCGGAATTTTGGGTGTACAATGTGATCGCATTCCTATGGATGACACTTATTCTCGTGGTAACACTAAGGAAACGCGGCCCTGGTGTGGTACTCGCCTATACAATTCAGAGTTGGATTATTATCACAGTTCGTCATGGACTATCAGCATTGTCCCCTTTCCTACCAAGAAGACACTTCTTATTGTGGGCTAACGAATTGCTGCGATTCCCAGCGCTAGCCACTGCAAGTGTCACATTCTTTTACTGGAATTTCATTATTGCTCCTGTAATTTACTACAACTTTCAACCAGACAAACGGCGGGACTTCTTGCATTTCAATTTCAACTTTCGGATGATTCAATTGCATTTCTGCAACATAATCTTTGCCACAGTGAACACGGTTGTAGCAAGCTCTCGTGAATTTCAATTTGTGGACCTCTGGTGTGGTCTGGCAGGTGCAGTTGGGTACGCATTATTGTATCTTCTCGTCTTCGATCGGATTGGGGTTCATTTGGTACGTTATGAAACATTGAATCAATCATATGGTTTATGAAATATGCAACACTTTTACTCATTATTTCCATGTTGCAAAATATAGTATCCTGTGTTTTCTCCGCGAACCCTCTGGTCTACGCTGAGCTGGTCAGCACTACTGGGAACCTATTTTGCTGTGTTTCATTTCTGGAACCATATCATATCATCTGAAAGACTTCCAATATTCCTGAGATAATAATACTGCTGTGCATTGAATTGTACTAGAGTGAATGCATGCACCTCTCCCAACAAGAAAATATCATGCATAGATAGGGCGGGGCAAACTTAATCATAATTCCCGTGTTTCACATTAGATTTCTAGGTGGGTGGGGTGGGTTAATAGATCATCTCCCTGATATTAGCCCCCTATGGTATTCCCTCCTTGCTGCCAGCTGCTGTGACCTGTGACTTGTGACCTGTGACGTGTGTCATGTGTCAGTCATCATAGGTCTAGATACCCGCATCAAATGAGTGGTCAAGCGTTTTGTTAGTGGAAGCTAGTAGGGGGGTAAATAAGACCCGGGGGATGGAACATGCCAAATATGCCCCCCAGGTGGGTAGGGTAGAAACACGGGAATTATGATTAAGTTTGCCCCGCCTAGGTAGATAGTAAAAGAAGTAGGTAGATACAGGTAGATACAGGGTAGATACCATACGATATGGTCGAATATAAGTATCATCGCATCTCTATCCAATTTTATTCGGATATATCAATAATATATCCATCTGATGCAATTCCAGACGTAAAAAAGATGCAGCAAGATCTGGCCCGCGCAGGGCCTTCAACCGAGCTTCAAAACGCATCAACGCGAAATAAACATCACAAGCACAAGCGACAAGCGAGCATGAAGGAACCTCAATATTTGGTAAAATGCATTGCCTAAACTGCTTTCTGCTGTTGGCATTCGTTTGTCTAGGCACTACAATCGCCTTCACACCTCCCCTTTGCATCAATCAGTCGCACCTAGGTCATTCTTGCAGGACGATTGCTGGACCATCGTCGCCTCGTCCGAAACCCGCATTCAGCGAAATAAACAGGGGTCCTATCACACAACTGAAAGCATTGTCTCCCGCAGTCGATTTCGCACTGGTTTCATCGTCCATTTCAATTTTATCAGCGTATCACATCCGTCTATCCCACAAAGAAAAGAACAGTGACACCAAAACATGGCGTCAATGTCAAGCAGATATCCGAGAAGAATGGGCTAGACACGTGAGAGAAACAGAGGGGTGGCTATATGGTATTCAAGCGCTGCGTAATGCCATGACAGCCCAGTCATTCTTAGCTTCCACTGTCCTGACTTTACTTACATTAGTTACTGGACGCATGTGGGATATCTTGCGGGTATCATCAAATCGATGGGAGAAACGGTTACTTACTGTGCAGCTTGCTTGTACATCCACGACAATGCTATTTTCATCGTACTATTTCCTGCAGGGAGTACGATTGATGACACATGCAGGATTTATGTTCCCTGTGAATGCGAATAATACAAAGGTTGATAACATTATGCGCAAAACCCAGACGTTTCAATGTGAGTGAGCTCTTGCACAGTTTGACATGGGCAGTCTCTCAGACTTTGAGAGGTGTAGAAAGGGGTTGGACAATGCTATGATCCTTATGATGACAATTCCGTCGGGCGGACTGGTGTTTTATGCTGATTCGACGTAAATGTACAAACTCTGGTAGTTGCAGTGTTTGACAATTGGAAGCTCTTCATGGAGGTTTCGTAATCATTTGTGCTATTTCGACAATCTATCTCATATAGTTCATAACCATTTCTTGAAACACAGGGCTAGGCTTGAGATGGATGTATATATCGTTGGCCCCAATCTCATGGGTAGTTGGCGGAAGTCGCACTTTCTTTGTAATTTCTTGCCTGCTGTTCCAGTTTTTTCGCAGCATCGACAAGAAGCCAGAAGGCTTGGGCTATGAAGACTTCCAGGGGCAAAATATTTAACTACTAATTTGGTTTGCAATAGACATGAGGACAAAAAATCATGTTGCGTGAATGATGGTTCTGAATTTACTCCCATACTATTTCAGCTTATTTGATAACAGTTTGTTCTAGTTCCTTCATCACTTTATTACAGCACAAATTTTTAGATCAGTAAACTATCTAAATTAATTTATCGCAACCACACAAAGTAATTCTATTGAACACAGTGTTCATTCAATGTGAAATGACGCGCTGTGATTTCTACTCTTGAGCAGCATCCATGCACTTATCCGAAAGAAGGACTGTCTTCTTTTCCTTCTTGGCAGCCTCACGGACAGCATCCTGCGCGAGGAACTTCTTCTCGTAATCCTCCGGGAACCATCTCATGCTACTGGCACCAGTCATAATGTCAATGGTCTTCTTCGTTCTGGTGAATACATTTTCCTGCACGTATGGCACTCCATGCTTCTCACAAAGAGCCTTGACAAGAGGTTGTGACCTCTTGTATGAAAGCATGGAAAGGCTGGGCCAGAGGTGGTGCTCGATTTGGTAATTGAGGTATCCATGCATGAAGTCATTGATGTCACTTCCAGTCCAGAAGTCAACAGAGGCGAGGACTTGACGGAGGTAAAAGGAACCAGAGTATGGGCGACATCCGTCACGGAATCTGTACATATCATCACCAGCGTGGTTGGTGACAATGGCAACAAATCCGTGGGCGTTGGTTAAAAGGTCAGCAATGAAAAGATTCTTGACAGCTGAGATGTACATTTCATGACCAGTTCCCATATATTCGCCAAGAGCAAGGAGAGGCAATGGGAATAGGAAGAAGTGGATGAGAAGGTAGGGTCCAGCGACAATAGAGAAGAATTCCCAAAAGGTGTAAAATGGGGTGCCACCACTGAATAGAAGAGTTCGGATCGTGACAGCATCACTGGTGATAACTCCCTCAGGAATCTTCTTGCCAGCCTTTCTCCATCTGGCAAGCTTTAGCTCCTTGTAGGTGTTGGGGGCATAGTAGAACCATTTCCATGTACACACAAGAATTGGCAGAGCCAAATATTTAACAAAGATGGGCACAGGCATGTCCCTCATGTCCTTCAAATTGTTCTCTACGAGGTCAGGATCCTCAAGTTCGCTCAAGCAGTAGTGATGACGATTGTTGTGCTCGACGTTCCATGCTTCTGGCATCATCCAATCAAACCAATCGCACATGCGGTTCCACAAACCACCAATAGCGAACTTGAATCGGTTCCACCTATTCTTGTTCGGGTGGATCTTATCGTATCCGCCATGGCACGTGTGGTGTGCAATCATGGTCCAGCGGGTAAAGGTGAATGTAGACAGACCAGCAATGGCCAAGAAGTTGACTCCTAATCCCATGGTGAGCATACCCACGATTCCACAGAGGTTGGACCACATGATCATTTTATTAAGGTGCTTGACGTCGGCCGGTCCCTGGTTCTTCTCGAGTTCATCTCCGAGCTTCTTGACATCGTCCGTGAAGGTGTCGAAGTCAAAATCCTTCACCCATTGGTCGCACTTGGCCAACTTGGGCGCAGGGGCTGTGTTCTGAGGGACGCACATGATTGAAACTTAAAAGTGGTAGATGAGTTGCTTCCTTCGATGATAACAACGCGACAAAACAGTTGAGATTGCTGTTGCGAAAAATTATGAACAGAGCGAGTGCATCGATTTGTTCGTTGCTGGTGACTCAATCCCAGAGATTCGTCCTCTCCTCGCGCGACGAATTGCGAGCGCCAGCGCCACATCGGCCAACGAAGATATGTGGCGTGTGTAGTACGGTACACTTACTGTCATGAATATTTGTTAGCTAATCGCAATACTAATTCACACAGTTTAAGCGGGAGGCTCACTAAATGACGCAAGGTGTCATTGTCTCCCGCCACCTGGACCTACCTGGAGACGATGATGACCAGATGATGACGCCACGTCGTGTCTCCTTTATTTGGTTATGAAGAACACATCTACAGAATCTCTAAGGGAGTGTCTTCCACTGGTCTTCCATCCTCTGTTGCAACAAAAATGGAGAGTTCACTTTGATGGATGACGTGGATGACGTTTCTTGAAGTCAATCAACAAATCCTTCTTGCCGCCATCACCATGATGCATCAATCCATCACATCTATCACATCCGCTGTGAGAAAGCACGGGCAAAAAGTGTGTGTCATTCGTCTTTTCGCTATCGTCATCGTCATTACTTCTTCTATTTCTATTTCGTTGTCCCGCCAATCCAATCCAACAAATCCAATTGTGTCCCATAAATTATTGTCATTATCATCTCTATCCAATCTCAATAAAAGTCATGATTATCCGGAATTTCGTCCTCTCGGCGGCCCTCGCGGCCTCCACCTGTGTTGCCTTCCAACCCCACGCACCCGTCCTCACGAGACGCATCCAATCTACAAAATCCTCGACCCTGGTCATGAAAGATTTCCCCAAACCGAACGTTGAAAATACGGACAACTATCGCTTCGCTACTGCCCAGTCCGATCAGTTCAAATCGACTCTCAAGATTACCAATCCCTCGCAGAAGAAGAAGGTGGCCATTATCGGCGGTGGATTGTCGGGACTTTCATGTGCCAAATACCTGAGTGATGCAGGCCACGAGCCCACCATCTACGAGGCACGTGACGTCCTCGGAGGAAAGGTCTCGGCATGGCAGGACGCGGATGGAGATTGGATCGAGACCGGTCTACACATCTTCTTCGGCGCGTATCCTAACGTCATGAACATGTTTGCTGAGCTTGACATTCATGATCATTTGCAGTGGAAGATCCATCAGATGATTTTTGCCATGCAGGAGTTGCCTGGTGAATTCACTAGCTTCAACTTCATCCCGGGTATTCCCGCCCCGTTCAACTTTGGACTTGCCATCCTCATGAATCAAAAGATGTTGACATTTCCTGAAAAGCTTCAGACGGCACCCCCGCTCATTCCCATGTTGATTGAGGGACAGCCCTTCATTGATGCTCAAGATGAGCTCAGTGTCACGCAGTTCATGCGAAAGTATGGTATGCCTGAAAGAATCAATGAGGAGGTATTCATTGCCATGGCCAAGGCACTTGATTTTATTGACCCCGATAAGTTATCCATGACTGTTGTCCTTACAGCCATGAATCGATTCTTGAACGAGGATAATGGCCTGCAGATGGCATTCTTGGATGGAAACCAGCCTGATCGTCTGTGTGGACCCATGGCTGACTATGCCAAGGCTAGGGGAGGATCA
Source organism: Bacterosira constricta (assembly GCA_037356235.1). Classification (NCBI taxonomy): domain Eukaryota; phylum Bacillariophyta; class Thalassiosirophyceae; order Thalassiosirales; family Thalassiosiraceae; genus Bacterosira; species Bacterosira constricta. Next base: position 6,936 of record JAZGVS010000268.1, read on the forward strand.
GTTAATTTGAGTACTCCCGTGAAGGAAATTGTAACAAACGATGATGGATCTATCAACCACCTCCTCATGCGTTCTGGTGAAAAGGTTGAGGCTGATGAGTATGTCTCCGCCATGCCTGTGGATATTGTCAAGAGAATGTTGCCCAAGAAGTGGGCTAACATGCCCTACTTCCGTCAGTTGGATGAGCTCGAGGGTATCCCCGTCATCAACTTGCACATGTGGTTCGATAGGAAGTTGGAGGGTGTTGATCACTTATGTTTCAGCCGCTCTCCTCTTCTTTCTGTTTATGCTGATATGTCCAGGACATGCAAGGAATATGAAGATCCTGATAAATCTATGCTCGAGTTGGTCTTTGCTCCTTGCTCCCCTCTCGCTGGTTCAAAGATCAATTGGATTGGCAAGAGTGATGAAGAGATTATCGATGCTACCATGGGCGATCTAGCGAGGTTGTTCCCCACTGAAATTGCCAATGATGATAAGTGGCCAGCTACTAGTGAGCAGGGACCTAATGGACAGGCTAAGTTATTGAAATATTCAGTTGTTAAGGTACCAAGGAGTGTGTACGCCGCCATTCCAGGTAAGAAGTTGAAAGTCATGGCAGTAGTATCATTTCACATGCTTGTCATCCTCTTTATCCATTGCTAACACAATTGCTTCCTTTCACTGTGTATACAAACAAAACAGGACGAAACAAATACCGCCCAAGCCAAACCACACCCATTCCCCACTTCACATTGGCTGGATGCTACACTTCCCAAAAGTTCCTTGGCTCCATGGAGGGTGCTACCCTTGCCGGAAAGCTTGCTGCCGAGGTTGTAGCCAACCGTGCTATAGGCAACGCTGACGCACCAATCAAGGACATTCAGCAACATGTTGTCAATTCTGCCGCAAGTCATGTGGCAAAGGAGCCCGTGGGTATCAAGGGAGATGGAGCCATTGCCTTCGGTGGTGGATATACTGTTGGAAAGACGGAGGAGTCATTGTTGAGGGAATCTGATCCTGCTCAGTATGATGTTCCTGTGGCTGTTTAATCATTGAATATGGGGTAAACTAACAAATATAATCATAGTTGAATGCATTTCTTCTCTGCTGTGTGCATTATTTTATCTGTTGTTACTTCAATGCTACCCAGTCTCCCTAAGCATCTTTGACTCTCATCAAAACATAAGTTGGGACTCAATCTGTGAAATAAGAAGAACTGTCACATTCTTATGGAACTTGTCCGGTACACATGGGGGAAACAGAAGGATGTGTTGCTGATGGCTGATGGAGTCCGATCTTGCTCAGTATGATTACTGTATAAGTTTCCATGTTCCATTACTGCTTAATCATTGACTATGGGGTAAACTAACAAATGCAATCATAATAAAACGTATTTCTGCATTTCTTACTGGGTGTTGTATTTGATGACTTTACGGCTAACTAGTCCGCCAATTAGCACTATTGACTTTCATCAGTAACTGGTGTTCTGTCTGCAAAATAACAAGCTTCATCATATTCGCATTGAACCTGTCTCAAATGAGCACAAGATACATCATTCAGTGATCTACGTCATTATCGTTCACCCCCCTATGCACACTTTCCTCAGACCCCCCCCGATCCATCAATCCGCATCAGGCTTACTCATATCAATGAATTATGAACCATCCCCTTATTTGATTTTATGCTCGGTAAAAAGCACTTTTCTTCTTACAACTGGATCAAATTTCACAAACTTGAACTTGTCTGGTGTTCTAGAAACATTGCGTCTGGTGGTGTAGAAGTATCCTGTACCGGCAGAGCTCAAGAGCTGGAGGGTAGAGAAAAACGAAAGATGGTGAGAAAATAACAGACAACATTGAATGAACAAATAATGTAATGGCGTCGTCGGAAGCGACGAATTATTGAAAAAAATAGACAACACACCTTGATGGGGACGGTCTTGCCCTTCCCTCGGGCCATCTGTAATAGAACTGTTGGTTGCATTTTAGTCTGGATGAATCGCGATGGAAGAGATTAATACTGAGTACAGTGGGTGTAATGATCGTCAGCCAATTAATCAGCAAGAAGTGAGGGACGGCGAATGTTCGAATCGAGGGCGGCAGGGAGGCGGGGAAACTTCACTTTAGAGGGGCTGATGGTCTTACCCCCTAAACTTTCACAGGTAGAAGATAGAAGTAAGTGTATTTTAGAGGGGCTGATGATTTGCCCTCCTAAACATATTTAATACTCCTATTCAACCTTCACAACAACATTGAGCAACATCTCATGATAGAAGTAGGTATATTTGACCTTACCTGTATCTCTTCATAGAAGTAATGAACTAACAAATAACCATGCAATTGCATTCGATTGATATGGTATGATAAAGAATCACAACGTAGAATTCAACAGAAATAGATATTTCCAAAATAATGAAACACAATGAATCGAAGAGAAATTTCAGTTTGATGAATATCCGGTGTATTGAAAGTGCAATAATTAAATGTTGTGAATTCGAAATTGGTATGAACTGAAGCCTCAGTTGTGCTCCTCGAAAGACCCTCCCCCCACTCCCCCTCCAACCTCCAAGACACTGCAGATGAATGAAACTCCCCAATTGCACTTCAAATCCCCTACTCAATTCCTATATGAATTCCAAATTATATGCTCAGAAGTAAATAGATTGACCTTTGAAATCATGATCGTTTACCTTCACGACTTCCACCTTACAAACTGATGCACTCCCATTGCACACCATTCAATGAAAATCTGAAGAATACCCAACATGATACCATTTATTGTGTTGTACAATAATAAGGTCGATGTGTGCATATCAGGTACCACATCCTAACAAGATAGTTACTCCTCCATCGCAGCTGCGCCCTTCGTACCTGCATCTGCCGCTTTGATATACAAAACATTGTTGCATCGAATCAGCACTTCTCCCAACGCTCCTGCGAATTGTCCATCAATAAATTCTTCAGTGTTCTCCAATTGCAAATTCATGTATGCGTCCGACGAGGCTAGTTTTCCTTGATATTCTTGACCCCACTTGAGACGGACTCGGACACTCTTGCCGGTTAAGTCGGCAAGGAAGGGTTTGGGGTTGACGATTAGTTGTGACTGTGGTGGGCGACGACGGCAACACGGAAAATATATATCGTTAGACAGGGGCACGACAAACAGTCGAATGATGCGATGGGATATTCATAGATTTTATCTCACCATAGCTTTTGCGCTTTATTTTGTTGAGGGTTCTTTCAGACTAGACGGAGGTTAGGGCGGATGATAGGGTGGCAGCAGCGGGGTTGTCTTCGATTTGGATGACCTCGTTTTTTTTTGTGCTGCTAGATGCTACATAGATACTTCTAGGTAGGTAGTCTGTGCGTCGACCGTCCTCGACAATGGCGTTCTAAAAACAACGAGTGCATTACCACCATCGTCACCAACCTAGAGTAGAAGAACTGCTGTGGGCATCAATAATAAGCAATTCTATCGACGTCGGCATTAAGAAATGAATCAATTAATTCGTGGGGCTGAAAGATCCAGATGCTTTCTGCGGGTTGGCAGGCAGGCATTCTCGACAAGCGAATCGGCGTTGGCGGTGGGTGCACAAAACTTGACACAACCGAGATGGCAGGCAGAGCCAGCGAATCGTCAAAACAATCACTTTTTGTCTACTCCCATAACTGTGCATCGACTCTTGTCAAATGATAGATCGGATTTGAATCGAAATTTTTCATCGTTGAGCGTTGCTACTGACACTACTGTCGAAAGTGATGATGGCCAAGAACCTACAGCGGCGCAGCGGACGCCCAGTGTCCTCGAAAAAGCCAACCTTGAGAATGTCACGCCTGGTCATGCTCTATTTGTTCTACAAAGCTCCGCTGCCAAAGGAAAGGGGCAAGGGATCCGCCAATCGGATTTTCTTCTATTGTGCAGGTCCTCGCGGCAGGGGAAACAACGAGATGCCAAGGTGATTGCCACGGCTTTGAAAGAGTTCAAGCGCAACAATCGGTTTGTTCTTCAATTGGAAGGGTCGAGTGCTGCACTTAATGGAATGATGCGTTCCATGAAACCTTCTTGGAAGGTTCAAGATGGAAAACCAAAGGTTCGGGCGGCTTTGTTTGTTGGAGAGCAGATTTTGGATGAGACTACTGGACTTTACTTTGCGGCCGAAACAAAAATGGTTGATACAGTGCTTAAAGAGCTGCGCGATGGCCTGCTTGAAATGGAAAAGAATGGTTTCAACCTGAGAATTGATAACGTAGGCGATGTGGCTGAGGATGAGGACGAGACCGAGGGTGAGTCTAAGGAAGAATCGAGTGTGGAGGAAAAGATGTTGAGGGATGTCCTTCGACTAACAGAGGGAGTGGTGAAACTTCTCCTCAAAAGAAAGTCGCGCCCAGAATGGGACATGAAGAAGAGAGCCAAAAGGAAGTATTTGAAGCTGTTGCAGATAGGCGGCGGTCCCAGCGGGACTACCATGTCGTTGGCTACTCAAATCTCGATATTGGTTGGAGGCACTGCTGTTGCTACGGAAAATGTTGTCACCCCATTTGCTGATTTTAAGCATCCACATTCGAAGAGGACCAAATCTTATCCACTGTTTGAGATGATCAAAGAAGCGGAGGAATTGGAGGAGCAGAAATCTGCGGAAGCTGCTACAGCTGCTGAAGAGGTCGGGGGGGAAGAAGTTGAAGAAGAACCTAGTGTAGATGATGGAGATGAAGAAGAAGGTGATTCACAACCTGACACCGAATCAGAGGAAGAGAAGAAAGATTGAGTGGTAACGATGCCAGGGTTATCGAAAATATGATAGAGCTATTTAGCCAGGGACCGAGTTCCATCACCAAGCCACGACCTAGTAGTATTGGTAGATCAGTTTCTATTGATAGATGTCAATTGATTATTATTTATTCACTTGATTTGATCAAACTCAAGATATTGTAGCTCGAGAGCAGAGAAGAAGTAGTAGCAAAAACGTCGGCAGTCGGCATAGCCAGCTAAATTGTCCCTTTGCGCTCTACCTACGCCCAATATTACATAATTGTACTAGTTCCTCGTGTAGACCACCGACGACACACGATTAGAGCCACTATTTCCCCCCCCTAAACCCCTGCCCCATCCCGCCCGCGAAACAATCTACAATTTGCCGTCACAATCATTATTGATGCAGTTGCAGTGAGTTGCAGCGCCTCTTCTCAACAAAAGACAACCTGGATCACCCAAGAAATTGACTATTTGAGCAATTCGGATTACATAACCATCCACTCAAATTTACCAACAATCATGATGGCAGAAGTAGGCAAAACGGTCCTCGAGCCGACGAACACCCTCGACATGGTCGAATATGACTTTGAGAACTATGCGCTCACGCAAGGAATTCCAGAGACGCTCGACCCGCTCCCCTATCGAAAATCCGGGTCCGTCTTCGCCACCGGCGACGAGGCCGAGCCGCAATTAACAAGTGCCAAACACGACCCCCGTTTGCGAACGGTGGTATGTCGCCATTGGCTGCGTGATTTGTGTATGAAGGGTGCGGCCTGTGAGTTTTTGCACCAGTATGATTTGACCAAGATGCCTTTGTGTAGGCATGGTGATCGATGCAAGGTGAAAGATTGTCCCTTTCGCCACATTAGCGAGGCAGATCGATTGGAGTGCGTGTTTTTCAGTCAGGGATTCTGTATCCATGGCCCTTTCTGTAGGTATAGGCATGTTAGGAGAGATGGGGTGGACTTGCCAGTGGTAGCCGATTTTACATTGGGATTGTCCCAAATGCAAGCGGGGAAAGATGGAATAACGGCCGTGCGAAGACCAGCGCCCAAGCCAAACGAGTTTTTCAAAGTTTCACTTTGTAAACATTACATGGGAGGGGATTGTCCGTTCGGTGATGGGTGCCATTTCGCACACGGGGAAGACGAACTGCGCAAGTTTCCCAAACCTGGTCAACCTGGTTACGGAGCAACCGAACCTGATGGCGAAAAAGAGCTCGGTGATAATATGTTTGCTAACCAAGAGACGACTACTGTAGATTACTACCAGGGGGGAGTGGCGGGTGGTGGTAAGCCATCACCAATTCTTGAGCCAGAGAATGCATCCTTTTTTATTGTGCGTGCCGCGGGGTATCGTGATTGCTCAATATCCACCGTTCGAGGTGAATGGTTCGTCCAAAGGAAACATGCGGAAGCAATCAATACTGAATTCAATGGGGGGAGACAGGTAATGGTGTTCTTCACAGTGGGGGATTCACAACATGTTCAAGGAGCATCCCTGGTGACATCAATGGCTGCCTACGTTGAATCTGCCGATCACAAACATGCCTCTAAATCCAGGGCAGCTGCCGATGAGGATGGATCATTCTGTTACCGTTTTCAATGTGAATGGTATCGAACATGCGAACTGCCAATTGCTACAGCTCTAGAAGCAGCTCCCAATTTATTGCTTCCAACTTCCACTACGAAATATTGCCAAGACATGACATCTAAGACAGGGGAAGCTGTGATGAAGGCTGTTTGGAATTCACCCCTTTGTACACTCTATGAATCTTGGAGTGGGGGAGATTATGATGATGATGGAGGAAATGGGTCCAAAAATTCGCCACCGGCCGGAGAAGCAATCTTGACCGATTTCCGATGCCCCTTGCCGAAAGAAGTTGCGTGGCCTACAATACCAGGACCGGGTTTTATCTTTGGCTGCAACTCCCAAACTATGGATGAATGTCTGGGTCGAGGACTCTTTGGCTTGCCAGCTCATATGNATCTTTGGCTGCAACTCCCAAACTATGGATGAATGTCTGGGTCGAGGACTCTTTGGCTTGCCAGCTCATATGAAGATTACTGCTACCGGAATACGACCAGGATCTTCCATCTTCCTTTACAACGTTTCAGAAAAACTCATTTTCGGAATCTTTGAATCCCTCACTACCGCCCAAATGAATCTGGAACCCAAGGCCTTTTCTAAGAATCCCAAGGCTCAGACATCACCCTTCCCAGTTCAAATACGCATACGCATTAGTTTGGAATGCCCCCCAATACATGATGATGATCCAGCATTGAATGATATACTACGAGCTCGTGTGGGGGGGTCGAATTGGTCTTCTCACATTTGCACAAACGGAGGCTTTGAGGAGTTTGATTGCCAGCCAGTGTGGTGCGTTGAGTTACATGGTAGATTATCGTCAGGGAGAGAACTGGAGCTTCAAATATTTCAGCACCGCCTATCGCCTTGCCTCCGCGAAAGATTGAGAGAGCTTGATGAAACGATGGAGTTAGTGGGATATAAGCCAGGCTTGAATGAAAAACAAGATATTTCTGTAATATTATATTTTGCTTCATATGAATTTTTGTTTGATATTGGAGTTCAACCAGTTTGAATCTGTGACCTTAATACCTTCAACATAAAGAACATAGCTTCTTTTAGGCGGGTTTCATCGTTAATTACTAGTTGAAAAAGTGAAATTACATTTACCAAGAAAGAGGCAATTTAATATAATAGCTGTACATACATAATATGTAGGTACAATACTGCAGTTTCTTGACACTTCTAGAGCTGCATCAGGTCTAAACACTGCTGTGAATGTCTCTCCAATGCAGCATGGAACTTCCTACCATACTCCATAGCCTTGACCAATGCCAACATAATTTTTTCTTTGTAGGGTAGAAACACAATGGCCTCCACGGTTGCTTGGGGATAACAAATACTCTTGAGGATGACACATGAGAGATCTGCCGCTCGCGAGTTGATCGGCGCATTATCAATGTTGAAAATCAGCTTGATGAGTATCTCATAACTGTTTTGGGAAAGAAGTTCAACTAACACAGACATGATTTGGTTGGAGGCAGCAACATTTGCCAATATCTCGAGGGATTGGAGCATGGGACGATCAGGTATCATCAAGTCTTGTGGTTCTCGGGAGGGTGCCAGTGGAGCCAAATTGGAGAACACAGCATGGCGAAGACGGATGTTTGCATCAGAGATGAGCAGCTCGTTAGAATGCTTCACTGCCGTTTGTCCCATGCAGTTCAAACTGGTGAGCGAAGCAAGAGAGGCGAGTGCAAAGTCTCGTCCTTCAACAGTCACTTCGTCGGTACCTTCTTGAGGGCAAAGAATATCTGAAATGACACGCAACGAAGCCAGCCCCCTCGTATTGTTGAGGGAGTCCATATTTTCCTCTTCGTCACTACTGCTGCCCTTAGTTTCTTTATAATAAATGGAAACAGTGGTCTCCTCTCCAAAATCCTTCTTGGCCTCCTTGTCTTCGGCAGCATCCAAAATCGCATAAACATCTTGCATATACCTTAGATCAAACCCTGATCTTCGCTGAACCTCAACTATGACACCATGCTTGTGGTCCCCCCTCCCACGGTACAATCGAACACGAAATTCGACGAGAGACTTGGAGATACAATCGACCTTAACGTTCTTGCCATCATATGATGCGGCGATGGAGCGAGCTCGGAGGACAGCGGCGATTCGAGTGGCCAGTGTTGGCGCCGAGGCTTGGGGAATGAAGATGGCGGACTTATCGAGCAGATAAAACGAGGGAAGGATGGGCACGTTCTCTTCGCGGACATTCCAGCAAGAGCTTGAGGGCTTGTTGTCTGTACAGGAGGGGAAAGGAAAGGTAGTAATACTGCCACTGCCACTCATATCAAAATAATCCACGATCTCGTCGTCGTCGTCATCATCAATTAGCGAATTGCGCCTCAGTGGTTGTGTCTCTGACGATGGTCTCTTGGAAGGGAGGATTGATGGGGATGATATGAGCTTCGTAGGACGACAATCTACGCGCCTCGATGGTCCGCCATCGACTATGTCGGTCGTAGTACTGGCGATGCCAAAACGAGTTTGATAGAGCGGTAAGCCTACTTTGGTGAAGAAATTCTTGTCCCTGCTTTCTTTGGTGAGGAAGATTTTGTTGTTTGATGCAGAGTTCATGTTCGATTTTTATCTGCTGATTTTACTGGATTTTATGGAAGTGATCTAATGGGTTTGGGCAGCGTATCTCATACATACTTAGTGAGGGAGAATGTATCTAGGTATCGTAGGTAGATACCTACAGGGGATACCTAGCCGCGAACCGCTATGTGGCTACCTGTACCTAGCTACCTATCCAATTTTTATGTACATACATACAATTAATCGGACCGGCATCCGTACATATTATGATACGAAACCGTCTTTACCATAGAAAACTTCCATACAAAAAGAAACGGATATTATACACGATTAAAACGCCCGCTCGCTTTATTTTGAAAATAGATTGTCTTTGCACGGCCGGACGTGTTTTAGCTGCTTTAGATAACTTTGGAAGGCAGAACAACTTTGAGTAATAATACCATCAAGTACAAAATGAGATGTATATAAACTTATTATGTTTATATTTGGGATAAAAAAGTAAATCGGGGTGTTTATATAAAAGGTACTCCACATTTTTTGGAGTTCCTGTTTTACTTTGACAGGAGTAAGTTCATACTTACATTAGGAAGATATTAGCAATATCTCCATGATGATCTCATTCAATAGCTTTAAGGAATTGTGTTATCTAGTGAAACATCATTGAAGTGGAAACAGGTGCGAGACATCAAAATTCTGAAAAAGAGACGTCGGATGTTTTCTATCGAAAAGACGATTCGAACTTTCCCTCGTCTTTTCAGGCAGCGCACGTGCATTTTTTTAAACGATATTTGTATCAGACAGTCAGGGCGGGCATGCCCTGGGTATGTTGTATGTTGTATGTTGTGTGATGGTTGTGTGTACCTCAGGTTGTAGTAGTTGTTAGGTAGGTACATAGATACATAGAGTTAGAGTCACTACGACTAAAACACCTAGAGAGAGGAGAAGGCGCCTTGCCGCCGCGAGACTTCCCTTTGTCTTGGCTATTGTAGCACCGTGCGTCATGTAGCTAAACGGGCCACGGCATGCATATCTAGTGCATGGATGATATACAGAATCTCAGGCCGTCTCAATCTCAGGTACGGTTTTGGCGCGCCGGTTG
>JAZGVS010000269.1:0-16859 GCA_037356235.1 Bacterosira constricta
ATTGATATTCCGGCGATGGCAAGATTTCATTTCTCACTCACATCGATTTTATTACCGTGCATCTCGCGACGATGTGCAAAAGGTGAGTGAAAAATCCAAAACTCAGGGAGATTGATTCTGCCACCGTACGGACCGCTGGTAAGTACCATAAGCACTCATGGGGATGATTGGGGATAAGGTGCTCTCCTTTCAAAAGTTACTGCGAATCAGACAAGGTGGATGATATTATTTGTAGGCCGTTTTATTCGAAAAGGAGAGTGGCCGCGCCACGATAGAAGGTTCAAGACTTGTAATAGACCCTCAATTTTGCAATATTGCACTACCATACTATCAGAATAGAGATTGCTTGGCATGAAGAACGAAAACGAAGGAGGCTCCAGTTGTTTTTTTATAATATGTGTAGTTTATTGCAAATCATAGAATACATCTTGCTTCTTCGTTTCATAATCATCAGTGGGATCAGGCCAAAGAAGGGCCGGTGCTGTTGTGCCATCAGCATCATCGCCATCCATTGCGATGCCATCATCTGTATCATTGCAAGATAAACTAGTCGGGGTTTTGTAGGAAGCGGCAGAACCAGTATTAGCAGAGCCATCATCCTCCTGGTTGTTACTGTCACGATGACGCTACAATCATCGTGCCATTCATCAACGATGCGTGCTTAACCTGCTTCGCCTCCACTTCCGTCAACTCCATAATTGTGCGACACGCCTTGATCGTTCGTTTGTACGATGGATCCACAAATCCCTTCCTACACTCCTTATCCGCCTTGATGCTAGTTGCAAACCGGATGGTGCGCCAAGAATGTTTGATCTTTATGCCTAATGCGCACATGTCAATCAATCCCAATCAAGGACGCCAAGGTTGATATTTTCGGTCACCTACACAATGTCTTCGAGCATAGTGACAAAGATCATATAAGAGAGGTATTATCAAATATGAAATTATATTATTTGACCTGGTCATGATTTGTTTCTTTATCGAATGCTTCATGCACGGCAGCCGTCTGTTGGGCATATTGGTCCACAATAGCTAGCCTGAGAATACAGAGAAAAGAGTTTCAGAAGTGGATTGTTGAACATACAATATGGAGCATGATAAAAAAGCAAGATGCTGACTTACATCCTCTAGTGTGGCGGTTTTCCAGTCAATAGTTCCATCATCATTCTTAAAGGCTCCCATGTTGCAGTTACCTGCTCTTGCATACCTGAGAAAGAGACAAAATCAAGGATATTATTGAAGTTAGTAATCTTCTTTATGCATTGAAAGCACACACACATACAATAATGTAGAAGTATCGCCATACAATAATTTTACCTGCAAACTTGTGTATGGCACTGTTTTATGCCACCCATGAATTTATGGCTTTCGGCACAACCAACGTACTTGGATGCTCTCCATAGCTGAAAATAATAGAAACACAATACAACAAATGGTAACAGCATTTTGAGATCGAGGAAATGTTTTAGCAATCGCCACAATACCGAGTATACATTGACACAAGGAATAAGAAAAACAAGCCTGTCATATGTCATCACTAACTACTCACAGTTTGCGTCAAATGACTATTTGCAGGCCAAGCATCATCCACCTCATACTCCACAAACCTTGTCAAAATCTTCTCCGGGTCCCGTCTAGTACCCCAGCTGCCGCTTCCCGAATTCCCTGCAGCATTCTCTCCATAGGTACGTTGTGGATCATGATGCATGCCTTCTCCGCACGAATCTAAAAGTGTATCAGCCCATATCTTTGCTTCGGCCTTGAGTGATTCGCTCCATAGTAGCGGGACGTAGGATGCATTGTAGTAGCCATGCCAGTATTTTCGTCGTTCGTTGTGTGAGTTTAACCAACCAGTATCTCGATCGGACATGGTTGGCATGGTGGTATTGATGAGATGTGTGATTTTCTTGGACATGAAGTACCCACCGTCCAATATTGTTTCTGTTTCTGATTCAATGTCGCTCATGGGATGGTGGGTGAGTATCCTGTAATGTCCATCCTTGTATGCACAGCACATTCCATCGCCGTAGACGTCATTCACTGTAAATTCGTAGAGAGATGAATCTTCGATGCAGACATCGCGACTGTCGACTGGATTTTGTTCGTCATACGTTCGTTCATTCTTGGCAATCAGTGATCCACCCTTGACTCGGAATGTCCATGATGTGTCTTGACCAAATCTATCGGTTTGTATTTGTATGGTAATTTTTCGTTTTGGTGAAGGACAAATGATCTCCAAGGACGTCGTAGATGATGTTGTTGTGTTGTTGGCATTCTCAATATCCGTCATACCGGATGATCTACCATCGCGACCAGCATGACGCAACTCGAAGAAATGCTGTACTTCCTTCGCCTTGAACTGCGATCCAGCCACCAGTACATTCCACTCATCGCCATCCTTGTTCCCATCATCATTCCCATTCTTGTTGTCTAGTTTTTGCATTAGTTTGTAATATCCAGGCTCAACACCCGGTCGACAGCAAAGTCCATCGCCGAAATGATCCTTCAATATAAATTCATACTTGTTATTTGTGGTTTTCTCAGCAGCAGCAGCAGCAGTAGATGATGCTGTTTCAGTAGTGGCTGTTGAGTCAATGCACATCTCACGAATATCCACCTGTGATTCCATCATCCCTTTCCCCAAATCCTTCCCAGAGTACCCATCCAATGGTGAAGATAATAATATCACATTGTTCGTCCTATCAATGAATAGCCAGGAGGTATCTTTTGGATATAAATCAGTGACTATTTCGAGACGCATATGGATTTGAGAGGATGTGCAGGTGATGATATTATTTTGTTCGTCGGTATCGGTGTATGCAGCGGATGACATGGCCAATGGCGATGGTGTGGGCTGTAATGTGGGTTCCAAAGTCGGCGAAGTACTAGGTGATAATGTAGGTTCAGACGTAGTAGGCGAGAGGGTGGGATTGTACGTGGGTGATGTCGTTCTATAAAGAGATGATAATTCAATGAAGAAATAAAAATACATCACACAGAGAAACACGCATGCATCAAATTAAGGAAAAGGAGTGTCAGTATATCTCTTGGTTTTGTATTAAACATAAACACAATACCAAGAGTGCAAGAGAGAGATAATGTGTACTCACGGCAAGTCAGTTGGTGTTGCCGTGGTTCTGAAAAAGAGAGAGATACGAAGACGATAGTAAGTAAACGAATCTCATGTCGCACAAAATGGCACAAAAGGAATACAATGTCATAAAAAACTCACGGATCATACGTCGGCGAATAGCTTGGATCCTCCGTAGGAGAATACGTGGGAAAATGCGTCAACTTCTCCGTGGGCGATTCTGTCGACAGTGCGGATGGCAGCCTTGTCAACGATGGCGGTTCGCTCGGGGTATCACTGGGAGATGACACACTTGCAAGTTGGTCGGTGGAAGGATAAAATGTCGGTGCCGAATATTCCGCTGGTTCCACTGCGGTAGACATTGTGGTTGGAGCAGAACTTGGCATGGGTGGTGCACATTTGCCCACCTCCTCCCATGCATTGAGCCATAGCATTTCTGCATTGGTCATCTGCTCTTCTTTTTCCTCTTGTACTTGCTCATTATGTTCCTCCTTGTTGTCTTTGTTCATGAGAAATGTCAGCTTGACCTCCTCCAGCGTGGCAATGTTACAATATTCTTCATACAAATCACTCTGACATTTAAATATCGTATTGTATATTTCCACGATATTTCCGGCGATGTAGTCACTCTTTTGTAGATTGTAGGATGGCGGACATGCGGGGAGCGAGCTTGACAATGACGATGTAGAGTTGACTGTTGCTGGTGCGTTATTATTCCTTGCGATGATTGGTGCATCGGATGCTGTATCTGTCGCCGCCAGCTTTTTTGTCTTCTTGGTCGCAGCCATTCGTTTGGCGCGACTACTAGAAGGCTGGCGTAGGAAAACACGAAAGGGAACATCGGGCATGGTCCTTATCTTGACAGTAGAGGACAATGGTAATGATGAAGTAGAGGGGGACGATGAAGGCTCATCTTCCATCTCTATGATATCATTGATACTCTCATTTGAATGCTCCGTGTCGAGAAGATGATCGATTGGCCGATCGTTCTTTTGAGCGCGTACATTGGCACCCGATAATGAAGAAGAGATGCTGCTGTCGCCCTTTCCCGTTCTGATATTCTTGACGCCGACACCTTGTTCACTCTCCTTTCCCGTGTTGACAGTCTCATCCCACAGAAAAGCGTCACCATCGCCATCGTCGTCGCTCACAATGCCATTGTTGGTGTTCGCCGCCGCCGTCCAGTTGGAAGATTCTTGTCTCGCGTTTATGGTTGTGATGGCAGCGAGGACTGATAGGATGACAACCTTGTGGAATAACATGATTGATTGATTTTGATCGACGCGATGATATTTAGGACGCGACGATGGACTCGATGGCGTATCGGCAGATCACAGTGTATTATTATCGACCTTCCGCAAATCGAAACTCGGCGGCAGATACGGGCGTATCGCGGCGTTGTGAGGGAGGAGGGGGGTGTTGTCGAGAGAGACCTGATGGTTGGGGATAGTATATGTCACAAGGCTAAAAGTGAGCTTTTCCAATGCCTCAATTGGCGACACGACTCGACGTCTATTTCAAGAGAAGGAGACGGCTGCAGCATCTATTGTCCGGTAGCATCACGCTATTGCTTGCTGCCACTTGCTGCTATGTGTGGTCTATGATAATATGTCTCTATCGTAGAGTAAAAGAGGTTTTGAGTCATATGGCCGCATATTTCGAATCCCGTCCCGGCGGGAAATTACAATACCAATCATCTCCTCTCTTATGATTTATAGCGTTGGAATTCTGTACTATGATTTCTCGATGTTGGTATTTCTTACTTTGCCTTCTCGAAGTGGACCTCTCGCCAATAAAATGTTTATCGCATGAATTGGCCGCTCCACATACATACATACCTACACGCTGTCCTGTCTTTCTACGTATCGTACCTATGTACTTCGCTGAATCATCGCCAGTGACGAGAAGCCCAAATAAAACCAAAAGGATGTGAGAATTCAGTGAATTTGCCCAATCGATGAGCCGATACATACTCCATCCTTGTACCCAACTAGCAATACTGTGCCATTTCTGCTGTAACTTCCTTGGATTTTGGCCAATCAACAAAAATGAGACAATGTGGAAGCATCTACAAACCAATACCACCCCGAGATCATGAGTCTACTAACAAAAGTAGACCGATTCAATGATACCGTACTTTTTTCTAGCCCAGCTCGATGGAATTTTCTATGGTATTTCGTGATGGAAATTCCATCGGCGATCTGGCGATTTTATTGCCAAGAACTTCTGTAGGCGGTAGGTAATTTGGATGGTTTTATGATAGGAGGGAGGGCCGAATGTCCGCTTAATAGCCATGCTAGTTGTCTTTATTATTGACGCCTGTTGCCGATAAGATCAGAATAGCTTCAAAATATTATTAGCAATAATACCCTGTTTTGTTTTTGTTGCTCTCACATTTATCTATTAATAATTATAGACGATTGTTTTGGTAGAAAGCGGCGCTATGCCGCTTGCCCATGGCATGGCTTGGGGGGGAGACAAAGCAAAGGCAATGGCCTCAATATTTGCGGCGCCCCCGCCAAATGCATTAATAAACAATACTGTTTAATATCAAGGCATTACGCCAAGATCTCTACTCGTTAAAAAATATTATTGGTACAAGATGCGGCGGCGACGTCGTGCAGTAAACTAGTCAATAACTTAGTCTACAATTAAATGCTACTAAAACGCTGACAAAGCGCCCTCGGCAACGCCCCAAACAAGCGATTCAACGCAGCAGAAGTATTACATCCGACCAATCATGGCCATGGTGGCCATGGTTTGGGGCGCTCGGCTCCCATTGTCATGGTCGTTGGTTGTCGTCGTTCGTCGTCTTATTGTTTGAGCGATGACATGGTAGATACCCTACTCTACCTAGCTTGGGATGGATGCATGGTACCATGATTATCTAGTAAAGAAAAGGAATATTTATTATGCATGATGGATACTGGTTGCATACTAATGTAGGAATATTTCTACAATGAATTATTGAACCAAACATCCTCTATATAGATCGGAAACAATATTTAGCAGGGTTAAAATGTGGGATATTGTAACAAACTGGGGCGCTGGATGTTGTTTCAGCAGCGCCAGCATGAGGTATTGAATGACTGGAGGCACGGTTCATGCATGTCATTGTCACCTCAGACCGCTCTCAACTTCACCATTTAAAAAGCCATATCATATATCTCCGCGTCCACTGTAAAATAATGTTAGGCTGAGAAGGACATCGCTGTATCGTCCTTGAGAAAGATATAAGCGACATATTATGGTTCGTATCATATCCTTTTGAGTTTCATCTTGAAGATCTCTGCGCTGGTCGTCAGGGGTGCATTGCATTAGCTGGCACACTCTCCATTTGAGTTAATAGAAGTATGATGATCAGATTTTCTACTTCATTCTTTGTTCTATCAAACGAAGAGTACCAAGAGCTGCATCAGTGATTCGGGTGCCTGGTCCAAACACAGCACTGCATGACTTTGATTCTTTCATGAGGAAGTCATAATCCTGAGGTGGTATCACTCCACCAGCCACAATCACAATGTCTGCTCCTCTCTTTTCCAGTTCTGCCTTCAGTGCAGGCAATAAAGTTTTGTGCGACGCGGCTTGTGAAGATATCCCAATGACATGGACGTCAGAATCTAATGCCTGAAGTGCTACCTCCTCTGGAGTTTGGAACAATGGACCAATGTCAACATCAAATCCTAGATCGCTGAAACCACTTGCGATGACCTTTGCTCCTCGATCATGCCCATCCTGGCCCATCTTTGCTACTAAAATTCTGGGCCTGCGACCCTCGCTCTGTTCAAATTTTCTCACTTCATTCAATACATGATCATACTCTGACTCGCTCCCACAATTTTGTGATTTATTGTCCGCATTTGTGAAAGAAGCTCCATATGCTCCTTGGACAATTGTTGATGATGGCACATGGCGTCCCCATGCATTTTCTAGAGCTAGGGATATTTCTCCGAGGGTGCAGCGAGCTCTAGCTGCATTAATGCACAAAGCCATTAAGTTGTTGGAGTTATCACCCATGCTAGTGCTGTTGTCCAACTTGGCGCTTGCCTCTAGAGCATTCAGTGCAGCATTCGCCTCGTCCTCATTTCTCATGCATTTCAATTCATTGAGGCGTTCAACTTGCATCTGCCTGACTGAGTCATTGTCAATTTTTAAGACTTCCTGTCGTTCTTCTTCCTCTTCTTCGGCATCTAGTCGATACTTATTCACTCCTACAATGACGTCCTGTCCAGAATCTATCCGTCCCTATAAAAGCAGTAAAATAGGGTTACGTGAGATCATACTACACCCTAGTATAGCTAGGCGGCCAGGCGACCGTAGCTTACCTGTTTCTTCGTTGCGCTCTCTTCGATCCGTAACTTGGCCATCCCACTGTTGATGTACGCAGTCATACCTCCTGCAGCCTCAACCTCATCAATGATTCCCATCGCCTTCTCTGCTAGCTCATCGGTGAGGCTTTCCATCATGTATGAGCCTCCCCACGGATCGGCTGTGGCACAAATACTGTTGAAATAATGAGTTCTTTGCATGAGTAATCATAATGTAGAACATATGTACAATAATAAAAAACTCATACGGATAATATCAACAGAACACAAAACTCACCCCGCTTCCTCTTGGAGAATCAATTGGGTATTACGTGCCACGCGAGCTGTTTGCACGGTTGGAAGACCTGTGGCTTCATCGTAAGAGTTGGTGTGCAGGCTCTGTGTACCTCCCTGTACGGCCGCAAGGGCTTCTATTGTTGTGCGTATGACATTGTTCAGAGGTTGCTGCTCAGTAAGAGAGTAACCAGAAGTCTGGCAGTGTGTTCGAAGTAAAAGAGAACGCGGGTCTTTGGGCTGGAAATGTTTCTCTACTAGTGTTGACCAGAGACGACGGGCAGCCCTCAGTTTTGCAATCTTGAACCATATTTTCTCTTGAGATGCGACAGTCACACGCAAATGAAAAATAATGTGAAATGTAGACCCTCACCTCCATGTAATAATCCATGCCTATGCCAAAGAAGAACGAGTACCTGGGAGCCACATCATCAACCTTCAATCCTGCCTTATCAACGGCCGTGCGAATGTATTCCAGACTGTCCAAAAATAAAATGATAAAACAATGAATCAACAATGATGAAGAAGTTACCCATAAGAAGAACGATGAAGAACACTTACCCATCGGCAATTGTGAATCCAAGCTCGAGCGCAGTATCTGCTCCAGCTTCTTGCATATGATATCCACTAATACTCACACTATTGTATTTGGGCATGTGAGCAGTCGTAAATCCAATAATATCAGCTACAATTCGGTTCATTGATGGTTCTGGAGGATATATGTACGTATTTCGAACCATGAATCTAAACAGGTATGCAGAAGACAAAATGGATCGCCCAAACAAAGGTGAGATAATATCCTGACGAATGAGAGATCAGGATAGGGAAATGATCCTCAAACTTACTCTTTCAAAATATCATTTTGAATAGTTCCTCGGAGAGACGATACAACAGACTTATCTCCGCTGCCTCCTCCTTCTCGAAACTTGGATTCTTTGCCCAGGGCCTCCTGTTGTTCAATAGCTGCTTGAACATACATGGCCCTGGTTTCAATAATGCATAATTTGAGGAGAGCCGTATAATTTTGCATTCAGTAAATGAGACTAATTGTTCAACGCAGAGTCCAATGCACTAAAAAAACAATATCCTCATTGGACTTACATTGTAGGGAGGACCGCTCCATTCATAGTCATGGACACTGAAATTTGATCCAAGGGAATGCCATCAAACAGAATTTTCATATCCTCCACCGAGTCAATGGGAACTCCTGCCATTCCCACATCTCCAACAACTCTTGGATGGTCTGAATCATATCCTCTGTGTGTTGGGAGGTCAAAAGCAACCGACAACCCCTGTTTTGTAGTGAGATTGTTACAAAGTATATAAATAAGGAATAGTAAGATCACAAGCCCAAAAAAGCTGACAGAATTGAAAGAAAAACACTAAATTATACCTGCTGTCCTGCTGCTACATTGGCACGGTAGAATTTGTTACTTTCTTCGGCTGTGGAGAAACCAGCGTATTGGCGGACAGTCCATGGTCGGTTGGTGTACATTGTTGCGTAGACGCCTCTCTCGTATGGTTTGATGCCCTTTTTTTAGTGTGTGAGAGGGTTGTCAAATATAAAAGAAATATCAAGACANAAGACATAAGAACACTATCCCTAACAGTTGAAATTATATTTTGGAAGTAGTGCTTACCGGCATTGATGGATTGGGATCATCAAGATTGTAGTACACGGGCTGTATGGCGATCCCCTCCTATTGTTGGATAGGGAGTGGGAATAAACGATGAAAACAGAAAAAGATTTGTCTCATCAACGCATATTTTACAGAGTAATAAAAATACTGATTATCATTGGGAATCTTACTGGAGTAACTCGATCGGCCCGGAGAGAATCGACCGTCTTGTTAGATCTAGAAAGTTCTTTAGTCGCCAAATTTTCCCATAATTCTACATTCTCAGGTTTCTCGTAGGGCGGATACGCTGCCGTAGTCGATGATTGGAATCGGACAGCAGTTTCCTGTCGCTGGTTGGAAAGAGAAGTGCAAATGGCTCGTGGTATAAGATGTTTGCCTTGGCGGAGAATAATGGTGGACGGCCCTCGTATTGCCTCGGTCGAGCTCCTGACGAGGAGAGATCTATACATGGTAAAGGAAAAGGTTGGAGCGATGATTTCTTGATGGATTGGCGCTGCTTTTTGATGAGAGTATCGGCGAGCATGAGAGTAGATGAGAGTATTGGGAATTGGGAATTGGGACGTGTGGATTTTGTGGGTTTGTGTCAGGCGTCACAATCAGGCGTTACATTACAGATAGGGAGCTATGTACGCCATGCATTTTGTGTTTTGTTCGGGTTCTGGCAGAATTGTGGCGTGTCTAATCTCGTAGTCAGCGTAGGAATTAGTACTGTAGATTTAGTTCTCGATCCATCACATCCTCAGATCACATGTTGTGTCTTCCCGTGATCACATCATATCAAGAAGCTTTTCCAACGAAGAGAAAAAGAAATAATGAAACTCAATGAAAAGATCATAAAACATCACCATCTGATCTACATTCTACATCCACGTAAGAAGCATTGGTGTATCCTTTCCGTGCTGTGAGCTCCACAGAAGAGGTGGTAGTATACATTTCAGTGACGCTAGTTGAGAGGGCTGCGCATTGAGTCTTTGGAACGATGGTACCTTTGAAATTGAAGAGGCTAAATAATTTCTGGCTGCGGCTCAACAAAAGAATAGTCAACAAAGAATAGGTTGGAATTAAAGCGGAGCTGCATTATCTCAACATGAAGTTCTAGCAACATCAAGTAGTGACTTAAATATTATTGTCAATATTATCGTAGAATGTCAGACTTTGCTATTTGGTTCAGGGTCCTCCCAAATGAATAGGATGCAAAATGGCTGTTAATTGCGGCGAGTCTGACGTACCTCTGCGTTATGTGCGGACCGATCCTCACTGCTTATTTCATCTAGGGTATCTCCAATCCTTCCTTTGCGTCATATTCAGCATTACTATTCGTGGGCAATCGTCGTAAATGTCTATGACCCAAATAGGTGACGCCCATCCACAAGAGAGAAACAGCGAGAGTAATGCAACTCCAGCTCACATCGGCACCACATGTTTCGTGGGCACACTTGTCCATATCGGAAGCAAAGGCACCGAAAAATATGATCAAAATAATCGACAAGGTGACAAAGAGTGAAGACAAAATAGCGTGAATTTTCAGAACATGTCTTCTTTGTTTCTGTTTTGTTGACATTAATGTGGCAGTTGTTGTTTCTCTTTCATCTCCCTTGCCTCCGTCATCTTCGTTGTCCCCTTGCTCAACGTTATTAGAGTAATTTTCTTCCACGGCAAAGGAGGAAGTCTTTCGATGAAAACTGTAGACGGCAATAGACAAACCAATTCCAGCCACTCCACTCAAGGCCACAAGTAAGGCACTCTCCCACCGTGGAGGATCGCCCCGTGATAGGGGTGCTAGCAGGTAGGCCAGACATGCCAATAATGCCACAACGCTCCATCCAACAGGGACTATCAGCTTGAAGAGGTCACCAATGGTTGTCGTTGCAGAGGAGCAACAGCATCCACAGACACTTTTGTCGAGGATCGTCATGATTGAATCTAATTTTGTTTACTTCTTTCTCCTTCGATTTTGATCCCGTTTTGTGATTTATGATATCTGGTGGTATCCTATTGGTGCTCAGTTTTGAGGTTCAAAGTTTGTGGATGTTTTGGTCGTCCTCTCCCTATCGTTTGTTAATGATCTCACTAAAGCGTCGGCTACCGGCTACGATGCAGTCGTTCTGTTACGGGCGTCAGAGATAGTGCTCCAACGGTTGGACTAGCGATAGCCAATATTTGCGCCGCGAGATGGACGGTGTAGGAATGCGACGGACTGCTATTGTTGGGGTTGATTTTGATATCGAACGGTTAGTTGCATTGGGCGTTGGGCGGCATATGTGTTGCATGTTGCTGTTGCATTAGCGTGCATCGCATCTCTGCATCGCGAAAGATACCATACAATAGCGAACAACCACGGAACAACTGTCATGTTGCGAATTGGGACTTGTTTTCGTGGGCGCGTGCGTGCTTGCGTGTGCGTCTTGATGATGATGTGTACCTAGATACCTATATCGTGTCACATGTCACACCTTTCCAGCGGGCATGCTCACCTAGTATGCCCGCAAGTTCGCCCTCCAGTGTCTTGATCTTGATGACAGAATTGCGTCTTGACATGTATTGCCCTTTTAGCCACTGCTATCTTCCCTGAACATATTATTTTATGGCAAGCAGCAGGCAAGCAGGGCCAAAGAAGGGGCTGTACATGACTCAAGGAATCAACAATATTTTCTACCTGTTAATATTGGTACCCACGTCTACGTTGATTGCAGTAAAGATAGATGTTTTTTGTCAGAAAATCCCATTCCAGCTCTTTACTTCTACCGAAGCTTGGACACACTTTGGGGTGTGGGAAATTCAACAAGAGATCATAAGTCAACGGTTGCATGTTGTTCATTATTATTTATGATTGAAGCATGTTGCATACGATGATTCAACTCAGGAGAGCTTGCCAGAGAATGACAGGGATGTTTCAGACATACCAAAGAAGTGCTGGGAGAGCCAGGATGTTTCTATCAATGTATCAATCAATGTAATACAACAGATGCATATCCGCAATTGGAATCACTCCAAGCAATAACTATATGGGAAGCAACATTTTTCATATTATAGTGGGATACGTGACTGATGCTCAGAGGGACGGCGTTCTTTTGCCAATTCTGCTTCATATCTGTGCCTACAGCTGCTGAGAGAACCAGGATATTTACATCAATGTATCAAGTAATGACACAGCCACAATTGGAATCACTCCAAGAAATAACAATATCGGACGCAATCTGTGTTCATATTATAGTGGGCTTCCGTGACTGATGCTCAGAAGGACCACGCTTTTTTGCCAATTCTGCCTCATATCTCAAATACTTCCCATTGAATGTAGCGAAATAAACAGTGGAAACTGAGGCAAGGATGATGAGCAGATAGAACGAAAATGTGTACGGTGGACGCCCGCTCCCCAGTACTGCATCATCATCTTTGCCATTGTTATTTGTGGAAACTCCCACATCTCTCATTAGCTTGAATAATGGTATGAATAAAGCACTCAGCAAGTTGCAACTCAACTGCAATATCACCAGCACCGTGTTCTCACTTAATGGATATGCCAATTCCACCGCCAATTCAGTGGCCACTGGCAGCAAAGGGCCCAGAAGTCCAGATACCACCAGCATTGACCAACGTACATCTCCATCACGATCCTCGTCTAGACTGACTCCACATTCAGCAAGGGCAAACACTCCAAGTACCAAAAGGACTAATGTGACAATGAAGTATGATCGTGTCTTGTCGGTGAAGGTTCCAATAACTATCGAAGATATCATGATGATGACCTGAAAAAGAGCTCCGATCACAGCTACATGGATGGATGCAGAGGATATCTCCCCTGACTGACTGTAATTGGCAGTATCGTTTTGGCCATAATAATCGCCACGGACTAGATAATCAAGGTATGTGGACAACACATTGATCACAATCCCAACACAGCTAAACACAACTAGAACGTGTGAAAACCCTTTTCGAGAAAAGCAAGCCTTAGCTGCAAGGAATACCTGATCATCTCTGATATCAATTTCCAAGTTATGAGGAGTTTGTGTCAGCGTGGGCTCGGCTCCTTCACATTCAGCGAAGTAGGATGCTTCATCAATAGAGTAGGGTGAACCGAGAATGGATCGTGTAAGTGGATGCTGTTGGGATGAAGGTGATGGTGGAATTTCATCTCGGCGGGAGACATGCCGACGTAAAAGTGATTTTGCAGACGCACTCATGGCACTCGATGCACTTGCATTGCTTGATGCATCCCCTTCATCACCACCATAGCCCCACAATTTTGCAACATCGAAATCGTACTTGCCACCATTGGTGTCCTTCACCAGCAAACTGGAAGATGCCCTCTGCATGATATCTCTCACACTTACTTCCAACGTTCCTCTCATTATCCTCGAACTACCACTTGGAGGAGTTGGCGGTGCATCTTTCAACTGTAGCGCCGTCCCAACAAAAGCCAGCACACTGAAGAAACTCAATAGACTGAAATAATTCGCTATTTGTGATGGCGATTGAACATACAATGCCCCTACAACGAAGGCCATTCCGACTCCCAATTGATTAGCATTCAGAGCAATAGAAGTGGCCAACGTCCGCTCTTCTTCTGGAAACCAGCTTGCAGATAGCAAAGCGGGGGTACATTGAAATAATGGCTGGGCAAAGCCCACTAGGAAGAAACCAAAGTAAAGTGCGTACGTTCCATATATTCCATGAAGTAGAGAGGACACAATGAAAAATGGAGGTAAACCGCCAGATTTTACGAGATTTCCTAGCATATTGCAAAATGCTCCAAAAACGATCGTGCGCCGAAGTCCCAGTCGACCAAGAATCCAAGGTTCCAGAGCCGTGCCAATGCTAGACGCTATCAGAAAAACCGTCACTAGTGCTTCCGGCTGTATGTACATCTGGACATTATTATCATTGGCATAGATGTAATCATCATCCGAGTTGTAGGCACGTGATGTAATCGTCGCGATGGGTGCGACGCTCAGTCCCGTCCAATCGGAGAGGAGGTTCAATATTGAGAGGTAAAATAACATGAGCCACCGTTCACGATACACGCGATAGCCGTAGCCCGATCCTGCATCATTATCGTGACTGGTGTTGGAACCGGCCGCAATGCTTGGGCCGTCATCAAAATCAATGTTGTTGTGTAGTGAACTATGTGTGGTGTTATTATTGTCAGGGCCAAACGTGTTGTCGAGATGACTTGTAAATGACGACGGCGTGGGTGATGCTGATAGGGTTCCCCCAAGACGAGATCTCATGCTTTCACTTGCTGCTTTCAGGAAATGTCCCTCCAAGATCAAATTGCATTACCAAAGCTTCAGCATTTCCTCTTTGACGGGAGAGCATTTAT
Source organism: Bacterosira constricta (assembly GCA_037356235.1). Classification (NCBI taxonomy): domain Eukaryota; phylum Bacillariophyta; class Thalassiosirophyceae; order Thalassiosirales; family Thalassiosiraceae; genus Bacterosira; species Bacterosira constricta. The sequence goes on from JAZGVS010000269.1 coordinate 14,653, forward strand.
CGTCGTTGGAGGGCGATCTGCGCCGGCCGTGATCATGAATCATGGTGACCCAACAATTTCCATTTCAGTCGCCATGGTTCTTGTTCTTGTTCAGGTTTATTTTGTATTTTGCCCACGCCACGTTTGTTCTTGTCGCGCGACAGTCGCGAGGTTTGTGTCGCATTGGATGCTTTCCCGCCAAATCTCGAGTCCCGCGGCGTCGTCGCCTGTCGTCGCGCGTGTCGGCGGGGGATGGATGTAAAAGCCAAAATAAGCGCAGCAAAAAAGCCAGATAGTCAATTGTACGATAGTCAATGGCAATGGTTTTCAATCAGTCACCAGCAACACCGCCGCCACACCACTCACTGTACTATCGATATCACCATAGACGGTAGGAACAATCGACTCATCGACGCCACCATATTTCACTAACTGACAACCTCTGACAACACGTGTGGCACGCTGCCAGAAAATGAGTCAATCACCATCGAGCATGCATAATCATGATGTGTTGTCACAGTGGTGCAAAGCCGATTATTGGCGAAAGCTCTGCCCCTATCTCACAATTTCAGAGAATAGCTTAGAGGGTGAGTACCGATGGTACAGATGAGTCAGAAAATAATTGCTCAGCATGTATCAGTATCACCTTTCTCATGCACACCATAATCATATTCATATTCACAATGTAATAGATGGGGAAAACTGCAATGGGAAAATGTGCAAGGCAGATGTCAAAGCAAAATTGCTAGAGCGTCTTATTGACGATGGTTATGCACTCATCGACAGTGCAATATGCAGTGATACCCTGAGAGCAAAAGTAGGTCGTGGCATTTCGGAGTTGGAAATTCAACATTCCCTTCCTGCTACTTTCATTCTTCTCTTTGATGAAACTTGGAGGCTGGCCGCAGAATCACACGACATCCTTCTACAAAATAACGAGAAAAAGAACCAGAACCAGAAAGGAATATTACAACATGGCAATAGCATGGCATTCAACTTCGACATGTTAGCGTGGCATATTGACCCTCGCCTTGATCAATCAGGATTCAGTCCTCATCGCGATCGCCAACCAGATTCTCTGAGCGCACTAGAACAAAGTTTCTATGCAAATGGTCAAGCGAAATATATCACGCATTGGATTGCACTGGCAGATGCAACCCCAGAGAATTCGTGTCTTTATGTTATTCCAAAGGAATTTGACCCTGGCTATTTGAAAGGCGATGACCCACCAGAGGAGAAGGCCGACAACAAAAATGACGAAACAAGCAACAAGTCGAATGACAGTGAACAATTCTCAGATCCACTTTCGCGTGCTTTAAACACCAAGCAATCTTATCAGAATATTCGTGCCCTACCTCGACAAGCTGGTCAACAGATTATATTTACTCACAGAATTCTGCATTGGGGATCCAAAGGTAATCCTCGCGCTTTAAATGTCCAGCCCCGAATTGCACTCTCATTTGTATATAGCGATGTAGAGTTTGAAGCGCCGTACTTATCGGATGAATATTTCTCGAAAGACAGTAATGGCAAATGGAATTACCCACCATTTGCAATCCGTTTACTCCTTGTTTGTGCTCAACTGCTAATTTATTACCAACGATTCAATTTGTCTACCAATACTCTTCGAGCATGTTATGACTATTGTAAAAGTCACTCGGAAAAATTACATGAAGAATATCGAAAGAAAGTTTTTGTGGAGTATGTGAAGGCAATGAAGGAAAGGAGGGATGGATTACCAGGTGGAGGAGTGAACAAGAGCGATGTAAGTGGGAGTGACAATGAGAAAAAAGATGATGTTGCTAATAGTGATGATGAAGAAGCACTGCTGGAAGAAATGTTAAACAACAGCGGTGAATTTGAAGATGATTATGATGATATTATGTGCAATGGTGGCAGTGATCAAGAGGGCAATAGTAAGAAGAGGAAGCACAACAAATAATGAATTACATGGGTTTCAAAGATCTAAGTCTAGCATGTGCGTCCTGCCACAAAAAAACACCACTTGTGTAAGAATAATCTCAAAAGGGCAAACTACACACCCCCTCAACAACAACAAAAGTGAAAAGGATAAGGTACATAAAATTGGGACATTTATTTTATCCTCCTTGCATCTATCTAGAGATACAGTGAAGTGCCACGAGTTGCCCCCCCCCCGGGGATAACCTCGATCACCCTCTAGGTTGGTTAGAGGGGGGGGGGACAACTCAAAACATTTTTTCAAGATT
>JAZGVS010000270.1:0-16846 GCA_037356235.1 Bacterosira constricta
AACTTGGGAAGTTTTGAAGTTTGCAAACTTGCTTTTTACAAACTTGGTAACACTAAGTAGACTGCCTATGACATGTCTACACCTACACCCCCGTATCCATATCCACACAATACGTAGATAATGTTCGTGGCAGAGAACTCATGTTTGTTATAACTAGCTTATCCAACTAAACTATCACTTATGTGATAGCTTAGTCGGTTAAGCTACTTATAATACTGCTATGTGAACAGAAAAAAATTGGCCGCATATCGCATAGTAGTCTACCCATCTACATGCTGTGACGTACTGCTGCACATTGTCCCGAAATCGCCTGACAATGAATCAAGATAAACCCGAAGTCGCCAACGCTTGGCTGGTTGATTGAAAGGGAGTGATATTAAAGTTAAAGGAGTATCAAAGAAAGATGATTGATGGGGGTACGTTGGCAGTCGGATGGGATTGGGTGGTAGTATTCACCAAAACAATGAACAGATGGGGTGACAGAATTCAAACTTATTACGAATTCTGTTGTAACAGTTGAAACTAAAGTTTCTAGATGCTTTCTAGCCCCCCCCCGTTTTAAACAAGCAACTGTACCAAAATTCATGTAGGAATTGTTTCACACGGACTCGTTGTCCTCCGCTAATCAACATGGAACTGATGAGCGCTGTTTCGCGGGCTCGTCTCCCCCCTTCTAATCAAATCTACTCTAAGTTTGCTATGACAGATCGTAAAAGATGCTGGTCGGAATCATTCAGAGTCATTCAAACATTATCCTATAACAGCTCTAACATTCTACCCAAGCTTGGATAGAGCAGGACTAAACTCCAAACTAAATTTGACACTGAAACAGCTAAACATATATATTTGCGAGCTCAACACTGATACCCATAAGTCAACATTTGTTTAGTAGAGCTAAATGAGCATTTTTGTTGTTCGTATTCTTCCCGCCAAAAAACTCAGGCACCAAAACTCATTGCCACATGCTTATATTTAGAGCAAGTCTTTGCTCGTAATCTCGAAAACAGTTTATCAACAACACATCTACCTATTATCTCAGCTAGAAAGACTTTTGGGACCTTCCTTTCGCAGCTAGTGAGACAATTGGACGTACCTTCTTCAAATCATCTCCTTCTCTTCAATCCAAGAAGCACTTAACCTTGGCAAGTTATGGGCTTCAGCATGTACCTATATTGGCCAATTCTTCAACTCGTTTTGAACTATTGAAGACCAGTTGTTGGATGCATGAGCTTGGTAACATATGCATTACAATTTGTGTAGCACAGTCACGACACTGTATCACGCGTAGCTGCCGTTGTTGTGATGACATATTGTTGTGAAAAGACTCCATCGTCTGTATCAGGTATCATAGGATACCATATCATATCATATCATACCATATCATATCAAACGCTTGAGCTTTTCACACTCAAGTGTTATTTCTCTAACAAACACTAGCATTTTGTTCTCTAGCAGTTTTACACAAATAGCACGAAAAGCTGCCATAATACAAAATAACATCATCCAATCGCACCGAAAACAAGAATACTATAAAGTAGGTCTAAATCTACAGTATCTCCTTTGGGAGCTTGCGTCATCAATCCCTTCATAGAAATCTCTCATCAGGACACTTCAGAGTAGCACACTTTTCAAATTGCTCTGCAAATGTACAGAAGAGCACAAACTCCTGGCTGGCTAGAAAGAAACAGTCTCATTGTGCTAGCAGGGCACATTTCTATGTGGTATTTTTTGTGTATGTTGAAAATCTCGAGATCCAAAAAGCTCTTCTTTGAAGGTGTCAAAAAGAAACTCAATGGATGCCTATCCAGGCTAGCAAGAAGTAATGTCAAGTGGGACACACTACGTTTCACAACATGCTGTCTCGCCATTGTCTTGTAAATTACCAAAATCAAGTGATGTGGGTAATGCACGTGCATCATTTTTGTTCGTGTGTTGATGGAGTTGATACGTATAATATGAAGGAAATCTCAGGGCTGTGTGTGAAATAATAAGGCAAGGGATGCAAAGTGATAGGCTGGTGACTGGTGAGTGATTATTTTGTCTCTCTTCTTAGTGCAGTCTGCCCTTCAAACAATTGGCACGGGTTCCTATGTGACGTTGCTGATGCAAAGGGCTGTCACTTCTCAATACCAGGGGTCAATTTTTAGAAGCAAAAAATGATCTATAAAAAGTCTCTAGCTCTATATCGAATATATTTAGATAAAGAAGCTACAATAAGTGTGTACTAAATGCCCTCGAATTAAGTTATGATGACATGGGTTCTGTTAATTGCAACTCAAACAATAAGAAGTTGGACCACATCAAGTAATTTGACGCTATCAAGGCTTCAAACCCACGCACAAGATACACTTCTTTCTCATAACATCCTCTTCAAAGCTATTTTGCACTGTTAAACCCCACAATATTCACAGCCCCAATTGATGATATTACTCAACCAAACTTTACGGCCCAGTTGCCACCAACAAGATCACAGGACCAAAAATCCCCAAAGCACAGAGCCCATACGCACTAAAATAATAACGAATTACAAATGGGTTAGTGACAGGATTGACTTGTGGAGATACAATTAGCACAACTAATAACAAAATGATGACACGCATAATCTTGCTGAATGCATGAAACCATCATCCACAACACACAATAACTCACATTGGAAAAACTCCCCTAGCATTCTTCTGCACAAACAAAGCCACCAAATACAACGCAGCACCATAAAATGGCAAAATCCCCAAATATCCCTCCAACTCATGCATGTGAAGCGGATCCAACTTTTGTTTCAGAAAATCAAACGCATACTCGTTATTCTCGGACCAATTTTGAGTGGAGAGACCATCCTTGCGGTTTTGAATGATGGCGTCTATGAGACGTTCTTTTTCGGAGGAGGTTAGGAGGGTGAGGCCTGGGTTGTAGATGGTGGTGTCTTCGTCGGACACAAAGACATCTTTGCTGAGCTTGACTCCGTCTGGTGTTTGTTTGTTGGGTAATCAAGGTTGTTTTTGTTGGTGGGCAAAGAGAGAAATGACATTGGATATAAGACACAAAAAATAGAATGTATTGAGCGAGCAAATGCAAATGTTAGAATCATGATTAGAAAAGGCATTGAAATAGTGAGTGGTCAAAATATATATACTCCAACGTGCAGCCTCCCTTCTTACAAAAAAATCAATAATATGTACGCACCATAAGTCAAAGTTCCACCAACCCCTTTCCCCTCCGTAATAATCTTGGAAATATCTTCCAAAGTACTAAAAGTCCCATCAACATCACCTGTGGTACTTTTCAATTGCGCCACGACATTCGTCACAGTTTCGGAGGCATAGTCCGTTTCTTCGTAGGCAAATGCCGGTTGCGATGAGAGGGGATTAGTAATGAGTGCGAGTGCGAGGGAGGCGGTGGTTACGGCGGTGAGGATGGGGCGTAGGATGTCGTTATTCTTGTTGTTGTTGGTATCAATCATTTCATTGTTGGTTTGTAGTGATAATCTGCTTGCAGGTGTATGGCGGCCTCTGTGGGAAGCAGCTCTCGTAATTTGTTGGTGGACAGCAGCATTATGGTTGTTGTTGGTGGTCGAAAAGGCAGTCGTCGCAGCTGGAAATGAGGATGCGGCCAGCAGCAAAAGTGAGGCGATTGCTGTCCGACGACGGCCACCAACACCAACATCTATCGAGGATTGTTCAGGGATCATTTTATGATCGATGATAATGATATATGGGCAGCGTTATGGTGAATTAGAGGCGGCGGCTATATATTTGCTGTTGTATTGTATCGCGTTGCACTGCTTTTGCTCGGTGCTCGGCTCTCGACTTTGTTGCTTCGTTGGTGGTGTGATGGTGATGTTTTTTTTGTTTGTGGGAGTTGTGCGGTGTTGGTAGGTTATCAAAGGTTACCTTTCTGGCTCTATGAGATTTAGTTGATGGCATCAACTTCAACCACAATCGACGTGATTTTCAGTGACAGGTGGAGGAAAGATCTTAAATGTAAATTAATCATAAAGGTACGAAGATAGATAACTGAAATAAAAACAGAAAACAGCACCAGCACCCTCGCCCTCTCGCTCGTACCTACAATAGCCTACAATAACGACTACCATACGACGATCTAACAATGAGGATGCAACATTCGCGCTGCTGGGGCAAGGCAGCAAAGATAACCTCCATCCCAACACCGTTTGAGATTTTTCGCATCTTTGTAAAAGAAAATGGCATATTTCCCAACAATGACGACTATCCGGCATTGCTGTACAAGTCGGCATTTACAGGCAGCGAGGCGGATGGACGGCGGATGATTATGGAGGATGGTGATTGGACTTCTCCTTGGGTTTGGGGGTGAGTTTGTAGAAAGAAATGGTCGTTTTGGTATCTCCGATCTGTGTATGATATTATCATGTTCATGTATGCAGTCTCTCGACTTGTATTGAAAATCATTGATACTGATCCTCAATTTTCAATACAAAATGGTACTACTGCAGAATATTCTCGTACCATCACTATCACAGCAAAGCATGGGAGCTACTATTATGCATTAGTGGAGAAGCTTCCGTGCAATTTGGTGGCAATTCGGGACCGACGGTAACAGTTGCCACGGGGGATCTTGTCTTGGTACCACCAGGATTGGCACATAAACAATTAGATGAAAAGAATGGATTTGCCTTGTTGGGTTCCTATCCCACGGAAGGTTTTGATGGTTCAATTGATACTTTGACGTGTCTTCCAACGAAAGAGGAGAGGGAGAGAATTGTCAAGTGTCATGTGCCGGTGCAAGATCCATTTTTTCATTTGGATGTACAGAAACTATGCCAGGCCCCCTATGATGGGATGAACTAGATTGAAATGCACAATTCACATCACGCTATGTTGCTCACGATTTATCGTTGATTACGAAAGAATGAGTGCAATAGAGAGCTCAGCATGGTATGAAGGACAAGAATGTTCAAATCAGAGAGAAGGGTTGATGCACATATTTTTCTTTTCTACAGCACTGCATTAGTCAAAGGTGAAAATTCTGAAGGCGAAGAATACAACGCTGCCTTTTTTACTTTGCTCCATGGTAGCATGTGGGTAACAAATTATTGACGTTGGATGGATGGGAGGTGCTGCAAACGAATGATTCAACAACTTGCATGCAGAATATTAGAAGAAACAAATCAAAGTGCAAGCATTTTGGCTGACAAGCTGTGGCTTATCTTTCCGCAATCTTTAATGCTCATTGGATATACTGAGTGTCACTGCAGATTTCATTTGATACTGAGGCAAATGCTCACACCAACAACAAACTAAAACCAGATAATGAGAGAGAGGGTCAATGAGCACTGTTTTCTTTCTACTGCACTTTATTATTGTCAAGAATGAAATCCTGAATAATAGAATGTGAGATGCCACATCACAAAGGAATTATTCTACAATACTTTTGTCAGAGTATTAGTTAAAGAAATAGATCAAACTGCAAGATGTTTGTGCTAACAGGGTTGTTGCATACGTATGGCTCTGCAGATGCCAATAAGTAGTGTGCAGTTGCTCGAAGCGCAGCAACAACCATGACTATCCAGATATTGACAGCGATTAGACAAACAAAATAGACCACCATTGATATTCAGAAGTAGGGCCCTCCATGATTAAATTCAGCCTTGTCGTCAGACGCAGTCTCAAAAGGTCTCACAAATGCCTCCAATGGAAATTCTACTGGGTTTTCATTCACAATCCGAAGTGTATTGGCTCCTCCAGGCGTTTGTATGACCGTGTAAAAAGGATGGATATTGGCATTGTCCGTTTCTACTTCAATGATTTCATTATCGTCATTCGGACCCTGCAGTATTTCAATGTGCGCTTTTCACAAATAATAACAAAAATTTGAGTGTAGATGGCATAGCAGTAGTATTACAGTGTGGTACCTACCTTTCATATTGCGCATGTTCGATTGGAGCAAGACTTCTACGCTCTCTACACCATGGCCAAAGGTATACGATTTAACAGCCTTGCCTCCCTCGATATATTGCGGTCTTTGACCCTGAAACGCTGCCACTGCACTCCCTGCATTGCTCATCTCTACAACGCTCACGTCTATTGGAAACTCTTGTCCTTCTGTATTGTACACCGCCACAGTCACAGGATGGCCCTCCGGCAGTTCAATAATGGAATGAACAATATTTTCACTTCCATCCTCGCATTCCACGTTAAATTTGGTAGGTATGTAACTTGGGGTCTGCCATAATTCCACACTGGCTTCGATGGGTCGACCAGGCGATTGAATGGATACTTGAACCCGCTTGGTCATGCCAGAAGAAAATGCCCAAGTTTTGAGGCTATTGCCCTCGATCCGTAGGGGAGGAACGATGTCCCAAATATGTTCGTTTATGGGTCCAATTATGCTTGAGGGCTGTTCGGCAAAGAGCGGTAATGAAACTCCTGTTGGTGTCCGTGGATTGCTGGTTTGGCGTGTCAAGCAGAGTCTGCAGGTGGAACTTTGAAATGCTCTGCTAGTGCCAAGGAGTAAGGCGGTGGGCAGCAGTATGAGAAGCTTCGTCATCATAGTTGATGTTTGATAATGGGATAATAGACGGGCAAATAATCAATAATATCTAGAGTAGTTACGATATGAAGACGAGCTTGGTGTGGATCTTGCCGACTCTTGACACTTTAGATTCGTTATGGATTCCCACATGAGTGGTTAGTGTCCCTACGAGTTCCTACGTAGGCGCTTGTTCCCAGCGATTTCAATGTTCCTGAGTTTTAGGTATGTAGAAACGTACTTCCATCGTAGATAACACACAAATTGCATCAATTATACGCAAATCAATGAGACCATGTTTGGCTACCTGCAGCCAATAAATCAATAGACTATGCCAACTTTGTTGATTCTGTAGATTATTATTTGCATTTAGGAGCAAATAAGTGAAGGTTGCTAAGGATATAGCATGCTTTGAAAAAGGCTGATTTCTGGTCTAGTTATACGACTGATAAATCAGCGCAATGCATATACTGGTTTCTGTGTTGCTTCCCAGCTCTCTGGAGTGTCATAAATGAATTCTCCATGCAAATTTGGTCAGATAGGATCTTGCCAACATTGATATTCCGGCAATGGGAAGATTTCATTTCTCACTCACATCGATTTTATTACCGTGCATCTCACGACGATGCGCAAAAGGTGAGTGAAAAATCCAAAACTCAGGGAGATTGATTCCTCCACCGTACAGACCGCTGGTACGTACCCTAACCACTCATAGTAGGGAGGAGGGGCGCTTTGACGACTATCCCTCAAACAATTTATTTCACAATCTAACAATATTATGATGGCTCGGCAACGAATCGTTTGATGTTGTATGTAGTGGTGGCACCGATGGCACCACGTGTCACCCGAAAGGAGAAATAAAGAAAATTAGTGCTATTTGTTTATTGAATTGTGAAATGGGTCTAAAAATCAGTGCAAAACAATGCATCTTCACGGTGCTGCAGACATCTCTTGCGGGTTCATCATCATTTTTGATTGTGAACCTGTTTCTCAAGGTCCATTACCTTAAGTGCCAAATAAGTTATATCCTCCTTTTCGTCTCCTACCTCCATTTTGGCCGCTGCCATTTTTCCATAACGGAGTAGGATTTCGTCCAATCCTCTCCGCGCACTTTCGTAATAACTTAGTGCAAAGCCCAATAGATCATTAGCATTGACTAATTTCTTGCCCTGTGTTTCTTCAGGTCCCTGCACTGCCACTGCTGAAGCTCCGTCTTCTTCGATGTCATCCAAGTAGCAAACGACATCCTCCCCCTTTGGACATGCCAACAATGCATATGCTAAAAGTACATATGTATCAACTAATCTTCTTTGACACTGTAAATCCTCAACAGTCCACGACTCCGTCTCATCGCTACCATCATTCTGGGCATGAGCCTGCTTCAAATGTTCCCAAGCTTCCTCGCGTAAATCTATTGCTCTGATGTTCGAATCTACTGCATTGGCATATTCTCCGCGATAGTAATACACTTCACCCATAGCTTCTAAGACTTTTGGTTCCTGTTCCAAAGCCCACTGTTTCTGCTGTTTCTGTTGATCGCTCTGCTCATTCTGTGTGGAGTTGACATGTGCGGTGCGCCAGAAATGGGTCCAGCTTTCATCCATCATTTCCAAGGCCAAGTCAATATCGGCATCGTCCTGGTCATCCTCTGCCCCTCCTTTGCTATTTGTACTGATGCTCTGCTGACCATCATCCTTGATGTGTACGGCATCACCTTCTTTTAAACCTTCCTCATTTTTCACGGATTTATCTTCCTCCTTCTTGACCCGTTTATTCATCGTTGAATTTGAAGCATCTCCAGCAGACGATCGCTTCAAAGCTGCAGCTGCCATAATATCTCTCTGGCTCTCTTTTTTCGCCGCCGGTTTCTTGTCATCCTCCTCCTCGCCTGCCTGCTTTTCATTGTTCCTTTCTCCCTTTCGCACCACCGCACGAAACAGCGCATTGCCGTATTCATACTGGCAGAGTGCTGCATTCAAACTCGTCTCGCCATGAATAACGCGTGATTCCTCGAGGAGGGCGGCGAAGATGTTGATGGCCGCTTCTTCGGCGCTGCCATCCCCACCAGCTCCCTCGCTAATTGGGCTGCTGACATGTGATTTCGCCAAACGGAAGCGTGGATCGGCGGATATTGTCGCCATGTGGAAATTTTTAGGGTTTGATTTGATTTTTTGGTGTTGTGGTGGATTGAACAGGAAGAACGCTATCGTATTTACCGCTACGATATAAATGTTAGAGGTGGATTTGTGTTTTGTGCGGGTGAGGGGAGGGCTCTTGCACTACGGTGGTATGAGCTTTTAAGTAGCGAGATCTATCGAAGTCAATATAAACCATTAAGTAAATCGAATACCGTTCATATTTTATGTAAAGCTGACGGGTACTTTATTAAAGTGCACGTTGGTAGGAATCATACTCACTTAAAAGGGGGGCAGTAAATAGGGACCCTACTTAAAAGGGGGGCAGATAAATAGCCGCTTCTTTTAAAAGAGGGGCAGTAACACAGCAGAATACGGACCATCTAATACCGTTTGGACATCTAATACGCCACTTTAGTTCTATATCAGTAGATCTGTAAAGATCTGATTTTTGACACTCGCCGCCGCCGGCTGCCGCCGTTCATTTCTTCATTTTCATGTTCGTTGGTTCATCTCATGGTTCATCGCTGATTCTCATTCATATTCATATCTCAACTATGATCTCAACGTTGAAGACGGCCTCTCTATGCCGGCTTGGCAATCGACATTATTTTTCCAATGCGCCCGTATTGCTGACCGTTCGACCCTCGCACCATCTCTCCATTCCTCGTCGCGTCTCTTCCTAGTCTTCATTTTAGTCAGCGTCTGATTGTTGGTAGTATCGATTCGTCATCGGATAGTCAAATCTACCATCTCACCGCGTCTCTTCTTAGTTCCTAGTCCGCCCTCGATTGCTGTGCTACATATCGATTCGTCATCAAATAGTCGAATCTGTTTGTTCATTGCCAATTGCCACCATCTTCTTCCTCGACTACAACCGAACGCCACGCGCTCTCAAACTCACGCATTATGGGAAGAGGTGCCGACAACGGCAAAAGGAAGAAGCGTCCCAAACTCACAACAGCACAGAAGGAAGTCCGTGCGAAAAAAATTGAACAAGAAAAGCAAAAAAGGAAGAATGCGGCTAAGCAAGCGTTTCTCCAATGCTTGGGATCGGCTGCCAATGGAACCACAAGCAGCGGGGGATCATCAACTGCCAATACAAATGATGATTCGGTGGCTGAGTGTGTGGACGAGGATGATATAGGGATTGAAGAAATATCGGAAGAAGTCGAAGAAGAAGAAAAAAATGCTGATGAGTATATTGAAACATTTTTTGAGAATATTCCAGGTGATGATTTCATTGCCCCAGAAGATGTTATTGCCAACCTTGATGTGGATGATGGCGATATTGGAGATATTGATGACGGCGATGATGATGATTCGTTAGATGGCAGCAGTGACGATACCAAAAGGGTCCCCGCCCCGACAGGAGTCCAACGACGCTTCGTTTGATTTGTTCAGAGGAGGATACAGCATGAATTAAGTAAAGGCTTTGGAGCGTTTGATGAACCATGGTTGATGAACCATTTGCGGAAAAACGATTGGATTATTCGACGTCGGGAGGCTGCATGGATTGCGGAGAAGCTATCGATGCCGGTGGCAAACAAAGCCTACTATCGAGATGTGCACGTGTGGCTTCCAGATGTACGATGGGGGGCGACTTTAATGCCGAGCTGCCCAAATTGCAAGACGAATAAAGATGTCGGTGTGCATGGATTCCGCGACAATCACTTCGGGAGATTAGTAGTGGGTCTTGAGGAGAACTACAATATCATCTCACGGAGGTATTTATGCAAATGTTGCCAACATCAGAAGGTTGAGCTGAAAAAGTCTGTGGAGACTTTTGCAAATGAAAGTGCAGTCGATGTGAGCGTTGGGAAAGTAAAGCTCAAGTACACTTTCATGGGATGGGATATGCAATCGTTGCCGCTTTTTGCTGATGGACGCGGCGATCAATTTCCAGCGTTTTTCACTTGGAAAGCCGGAGTGGATAAGAAGCTACTTGACTTGATGCGGCCTCTATTTGACAGCGGAGTACGACCAGAGAGATTCTCAAACCTTCTGATTGAACTCCATTCCAAGAAGCACACCCGACTGCATCTATATCACGAGAGGAAGCTGGCAAGGATGATACGGTTGAACAAACACACACTTTTGGATGAGTTCTCGTTGTTCAGCGATCAAGAACTATATGATGGCAGGGTTCCTACAGGAAAGTATATTGGCCATGTCTACATGCTTTTTCATGCATCTATTCGAGCTCACTTGGACAATGAAGTGAAGAAACGAGGTGCGGAGACATTGCATTGGGATGTGTCATACAAGGAGGCGAAGCATTTATGCCAATATAAAGGAACCCCTGTGTATCATGGATTAGTAACGGCATTGAATGGTTTTGGCGAAGTGAGAATTCAATTCCATGTTTTTACCGATGGACATGATCAAATGGAGTCAGCGCTGAAAGCATTCGAAAAAACCACGACAGAATATGGCTTGCCCGGAGTGCATTTATTCCTCACCGATGATCCAGGCCGCGACAAAAAAATCTTCCCTCGAATGCTCAAATCACTCCAGGAGCAGCAACGATTATTTGACTCAAAAACAAGCATCGCTGATGAGCCACAACTTCCCGAGCCATCTTACGATCCAAGCTTTACAACAATAGCGTCAACAACTACCGCCATCAATGACTGCATCAGTGCCATGAGGGCCACGCTAGGAGGGCGGAAGGTGGTAGGATTGGACTGTGAATGGAAGATTGTGTTTCACCGGCGTGGTTTAGGCGGGCAGGACAAAGTTGCTCTCTTGCAATTATCTTACATTGTTAATGAAGATAAAATGCGAGTTCTACTTTTTCAGTTGTATCGTCTTGAGAAACTCCCATATCTACTTGAGAAGTTTCTCTTGGATGAATCTATCAAATTTGTTGGGGTCAATGTCAGTGGAGACTTCCATAAGATTGGCCGCGATTTTTCCATCGTGGAGAAGATTAAGAAAAGGGTGTCAATAAATGTGATCAACCTTGGAAAGTATGCTCGCCTGAGAGACGTCGTCCAGAACGGCAGTATTGGCATGGATAAGCTTTGCAAAATCGTTCTTTGGCTTACGATTGACAAAAGCAATGAAGTAAGATTTTCAGATTGGACAGTAAAAGAGCTAGCAGAAGATGAAAAGAAATATGCCGTACTTGACGTGATTGTTTCCTTGGCGTTGTTTATTGAGCTGGAAAAGAAACCCGACTTGACGCGGAGATTAGATGTGAGTGATATCGCAATTGGAAAGAGAGTAGATTTAGTTCCGCGCAATGGGAGCGTTGCATGTATGGCCACCCGTGCTGCTACCGCTGTGATTGTTGATATGGAAATTTGCATGAGTCCTGATGGAATCCGTCCGAAAAAAGCACGATGTGGCGAAGGATGTGTGACTGTAAAGATAGAAACAGTCTACTCTCCATCGTTGAAATTACCTAAATACACAATCGAAGCAACGGGAGCCCGCGCGGCACTTGAGGATGTCAAAGACTGTACTATTATTGTCCCACTGAAGATGCTGAAGGAGCACATAGACTCAGAATACATTCGCGCAACTGATGTGCAGAATTCAGCAGACGGCAATGATGTAGGAATAACAAGGCCTGCTATGCCAACTAATTCAACTGTCCAAGATACCACGGCAGGCGATGAAATTGAACACAACAAAAATGACGATGATGAGAATGGTGACAATGATGCCGATGGCGATGATGATGACGACAATGAGTTAGATGCAGGACCAAGAGTCGATGACGAGGAAGTAAACGATTATAATCTAACCACAGAAGACATCGAATATATCCGTGCTTGGCTGTGTGAATCTCTGCGAACAATAACAGGGAGAACACCCCTTAAGTGTGATGGCCTTGACGATCCTCCAAACATCGAGGAGATTGTTGATAGATTTTGCTCTGTGATTGGCGATGTGTTTCATGCAATGGACAGGGCAAAGGTTCCTACCAGGCACGAGGCCAAGAAAAGTTACTTTGTTGCTTTACGTGAAGCATTTCTAGTTTGGGATGAAGATATGTTGAAAGATTTAGAAAGACGGATGCGGGCTGACGGAATGACAGACAAGCAAATCAAGGACGCAAGGTACTACAATGCAAGACTATTCACAGGGTGTGTGAGTAGGCACGTACCTCCGCCAAGTATTTTGTACTGGAGAGTCCGAGCAGTTTTTGCCCTCTACGGAAACATGCTTGATAGCAAAACTGGAAAGCCGCTTTTCAATGCTCTGGCTTGGAGAAAGACCAATCAAGTGATTAAGGATATCTTGCTGGGGTACTATTCGGATCCTCCGGGCATCGAGATGTATAGCAAGAAGCTTAGACCTGATGGGTCTATCAAGAATAATAGATATGGGATGGAAATGATAGAATGTATGCGAGGAACGAACAGAACAGAAGCTTACCACAAGAATCTTATCATGACATTTGGTGGATGGCATACTGGAGTAGAAATGTCCACATGTCTCCTTGCAGAACGCAGGCATCGGCATAATCATAAATGCTCTGAGCTTCGCCGGTCTGGCTTCCCAAAGATTGGTCATTATGACACTTGGCTAATTGACCAGTTGCAGAATCTTGTTCTGCAAAACAGAAATACCAGGCTATTTCCTAATTGGTCTAATGCGAGTGAATACAGAACTACGGATGAAAGTTTTGATACAATTGCACTTCATGGCATAGAATTGCATGAAGCATTGGCACAGCAATACGAAACCAAAGTCAACAAATCTGAAGTTAAACTCACCAGAGATCAGCGATATTTGTGCAAAGCAATGGGTATTGATTTGCCATTCTTGCCTTTCGCAACTAGAGAGGAGAAAAACAAATTTGCACAATGTGTACTGACGCCGGACTTTCCAAAATGTGAAGATGCTGCTGCGATTTATTGGTGTAAATTTGTTGATGGTGTGAATATATTCCCAAAGCTTCCAGTTCATATACGTATTTATCGTGAGAAATTTCAGACGAATGAAAGAGTAAGACAATCTGCAGAAAATGCACGAGAAGGTATTGCAAAGTTGGCAGAGCTCAACGAAGCACTCTCTGCCCGTGCAGCTGAACCAAAACGTGACATTCCCATTCCCAAGCCAATGCCTGATCCAAAACCTCAAGCAATGCACGTATCTCCGTATGTTGTTGTTGGAGGAGTGGCTATCGGAAAAATCCCTATCAATATTCCAACCAAAGGACAAAGAAGTGCTGATAAGCAAACGAGAAAGAAACGAACATGCAAGCATTGTAAGAAAAATGGTGGAGAATTCTTTGAGGTTTGTGTTGGAAGAGGTCCAAGGGGGGCTTGTTCTTTTTATGATGAAGGTGATGGAACACCAATATTGTGTGAAATTTGCAGTAAGGATACATGCAAAGCATGGTCAGGCAAAAAACGGGTGCGCCTTTATTTTGAGGTAGACGGAACACCAAAATAGTATAGGTATGAGTAATAAAGATTGAATCTCAACTGGTACGAGTTGGCTGGGCTAGTAATTAATATTCATTAGTATTGGGCTTGGCTGGGCAGAGTGGTGGGATTGAAAACATTTACAGTTTTATACTACAATTTTCAAGACGTTTGGCAGTATTCCTTTTCTCGGGTCCATCTATTTTTTGTACCCGGGTTAAAAACACAGTTTGAAATTCAACTATTATTTTTGAGCGGGTAAAAAATATAGTTGTAACAACGTAGGAATTAGAAGTTCTCGTATTTGAAATTGGCGGGAAGTGACCCGCCACCTCCCGCAACCATCTCCACCATCAAAAATTCCCGCAGAAGACTAGTCGAAAGAGGTTGAAAGTCGAAGACCATGGCCGCTGCTTAGATCTAAAGGCTGTCGACGGCATCATGGTAGCTGTCGCCTGTCGCCCTCCACAGCTTGTGGTAATCTCCTTTACTTCCCTGTTGGGACAGCGGCCGTCAAGGTTTCTTCATCGCCTATCCACCATCATGCACACATCCATCGCAATTGGCAAGCTTCAAGCGGGGGTCGTGGATACGATGGACAATGGTGATGCGTCGTCTGCGAATCCGAAGCCGCTGATTCAATTGCAATAGATTGCAATACAAACCCGCCGTGATCATGGCAGTATGGTATGATATCGACGGCATCGCCACTCTAATCTCGAGAAGCCATCTCTATTCTAGCAACCGCCGCCACATTCGTATATTGCAAAACCACCACCACTCCCACAGCCACAGCTACGATAGTACCAATAATAGTACCAATGCATCGTCTTAATCGCCACAAAATGTGGAGGATACGCTATTGCAGGCTGATTTGGGACTGGCTACCACCGATGATGTTTTGGAAGAGGCTCGGTTTTTGAGGGAGGAGAGTACAGAGACTTTTAGTCGAGATGATATCAAAGCTTTACTAAGGGGTAAATTGTTGGTTCGTTGCAGTATAATCGTGTACAGGTCAAGGCTGACAAAGAGCTGAAAAGCAACACTGCTGCTAGCTAAATAGAAGGAGAGGTAAAACGCAAAAGTCTATCCTTATATTTTTGGGGGTGCAGCGTTTATCACTGGTAACTTGGATGAAGAAGAAATAATGCCCATCTTGGACCTGACAATGCATTATTAGTTGGTGAAGACATGATGTGTGTGAATGGCATTAGCGTAGTATATCAAGTTGGCTGCTCCTGGAACCAAGTATGTGGCTAGTCGTGATACGCCACAGAGTATAGATTGCGAGACAAAAGTAGGTTACTGATGTCTGTGTGTGTTCCAATTTATGTTTGTTACATCAATCACTAAACATTCCTGTTTATTACAGATATTTGTGGGCAGCATGGAAAGTAGAGAACGTGAGTGCCAAGCTTCATCTCTATCGATCTGCTATTCTCCAGTGATGCAAAAGAATCTGTGGCCAGTACAATCCCACTGATCAAGATATGTAGAAAGATTGATATTGCTCACGACACCACGCTGCAATGATAATACTATTCAACTGACATTCCCCAGGAGAGTCAATATCATTGTTCCAAATTTGATAAGCCTCGAGATGGGATAGGAAAGTCATATTTTGCGATGACGCTGCTAGCCTCAGGCTCTTTAATTTTTTTGTGGAAACAATGGATAGGGTTGCCATGTAAAAAATCAACCAGCTTGAGCTTTACACTGGAGGCTGTTTTGTGCCAAATCAGGTTAATGCAGGAGGCTACCCCCAAATCCGCCAGGATCTTGTATTATAACGATGATAGGATGATGGCTTGATAAATTCCTCACCCAAAATAAATTCATTGGTGTCTGGAATAGAGACAGCGTTGCGGTATCAAACAGATTCATATTAGACTAGTATAATAAAGCATCGAATTAATAGATGCCAACATATGTTGCTAGTATGATATTAAGTATGAACAAGACATCATCTCTTTATGTGTACAGCATCATCAATCAATTCCTGGTTGGCAAGATATGATACTGCTCTCACAGCAGCGTCCAACACTTCGACTCCGTCTTCTAAGCCATCGCACCCTGCCACTCTTTAGACTTGACGCAGTGCTAATACCCTAACTTCTGCTGCCTCGACCCAAACGGCGTAATTGTGAAATTCATTTCGTAGGCGCCAAGTTCAAAGTGCTAACCCGGCTCCAATCCCCTGAATGATTCCAATCCCACTCTGGAAAGGAAGTAATGAAAATTTTGCAAAACCAACCGGCGCGGAAAGACTAACAAGCCGGTGATGGAGAATATGCCGCAATTGGCTCTCTGCACCATCCTCAACTTCAGCGTGGCCCCACCAATGCCATCCACCACCACCACAGTGTTTCAGAATATTTTAACTTCCGTTAACCAAATGGAATTACGTGTTGCTGTGACTATGAAGCAATTTCCCTAGATGAGGGATCTCATCACACCCATTGACATCCATTATGCACCAAACACCCAAAGCCAAAGTCATCGTCGTCTCCTGAACTGTACTCTTGATCCTCGGTTACCACGATGCCTACACTAATACTGTCGGTGACGTCTGCGGCCACAGTCTCCTCTGCTGTCTCTGGATTCGTACTTTGATCTCTCTTCATTTGACACTGTGACTGTGGCGAAAACACCGGCGCAGCGGCAGCAGGCGGCAGCCATGGGTCATTTTTTGGCGGAGGTGATCTGCGATCTGGTGGCGGGTCACTTCCCGCCAATTTCTTTCTTGGTTAGTACTAATTCCTACGTTGTTTCAACTATATCTTTTACCCGGCTAAAACTATTAGTTGAATTTCAAACTGTGTT
>JAZGVS010000271.1:0-16921 GCA_037356235.1 Bacterosira constricta
AGCTTATTATGCCTAAGTTTGAGAAACTTGTGTAAACTTGTTCAAAACTTAACCCACCCTTTTGAAAACAAGAAGTTATTTATCACTACTCTAGATAGATAATTCTCTCCTCTCTCCTCTCTCCTCTGTCTTCTCTCGTCTCGTCTCTCGCGGCTCGCACGCGGCGTCCTCGCTCGACCAATGACCAAGCCAGCCACTCCCGCGCCAGTCAAGCCCTATATTTCGCAAAAACTTATTTAGGAATCAGTATTACTTACGTTGATTTCTTTCTTCTTTCTCGCAAGCGTGTTATCGTAGCTCGTGGCCACGCTCAACGCTTTGCCCACGCCTGCCACATCACAGTGCAAGCACACCCGCCAAAAGCAACACCCAAAGCCAGCAAAGGCAACTTCTTCTCCTCCTCCGAACCAAGCGGCAACAAATCTACAAGAGCACCACAATAAAACGCCAACGCCATTGCCCCGGCAATCATCTCCCCATCAATTCGATCAAAGAAACCAATCGCCCGAGAGGCACCCCGAAAAAATAGAATTAGAACCAAACATGTCACGCTGGTTCCGCTCCGAACACATGGAGTACATCTCCCTCATCGTAAACGAAGACGCCGCCCACGACTGTCTCGCCGACCTCGGCAAACTATCCGCCATCCAATTCACCGATCTAAACCCCGACCTAACCCCCTTCCAACGCCGTTACGTCAGCTACGTCCGGCGCTGCGATGAGCTCGAGCGCAAACTCCGATTTTTTGGCAATGAGTGCGATAATTTTGGATTGAATTTGGAGACGGCGGGGGACGTGGAGAGTTTTTTGGAGAGTAATGCGAGTGTTATCGCGAGGAGTGGGAGTGGATTGACGGCGAGTGGTGCAGGTGGAAAGGGGGCGAGTGGGACGCAGCTTTTGGAGGGTTTGGAGGTCGAATTGGAAGGTTCGTTAATTGACTCAACTGTCGTGCTTTTGGTCGCTGGTCGCTGGTCGCTGGCCTCTCAGAGAAGATGCAATCCTATGCGATCGATAATTGATCGATGGGCGATAGGTGGCTAAAAGTAATGGCAGTGGTGCTAAAATCTGGAATCTGTGCCAATTTTGCCAATAATCAAGTGGTGCGCACAGCGCCCAAATAGGCCCAAATAATGCCATGATGTTGTCGTGATGTTTTGACTCGTCACGTAGACTGTATGTAGGAAATAGTAAACAAAATAGCGGGGCGGAGTTGACGCGTCGGTGACACATTTTTCCAAAATTTATGTCCTCTGTCCTCTTCATTGATAAGATCTATTATCTACGCCATCGCTTCTCCACATCCACAACACCATGATACCACCGTGCGATACCCAATAAGGCCAAATGCATTAGGCAAATCGATTGCATCTACGAACAGTAACCATGATATCCACAACGTTCAGGACATTCCATCGGCATCGGCGCCGGAGTTTGTTTCCGTTTGCTCACTATGTGCCAAGAAGCATCATGTGTTCCTCAAGAAATTCAATCAGCACCATTGACAATTCAGTCAAAATTGGCGACGTTAGGGTTAGGGATCCACCTCGTGGAAATTCACCTCATTTGATACCTCATCTGCCATCAAGGCTGGGGGATGAATTTCTTCATGAAGGAGTGAATGACAGTTTACCTCCCTGTTATCTTTCTCATTTGCGATGGATGATGCAGAAGGATTTGATACTTGGGCAGGATTTTCTATTGTTGGGTACCCCAAATTTGGCTAGGGAAAGGTGAGACTACCTTTGTAAATAATGAGCTCCTCTCATTATTTTTAGACTGACCACTATTTACAAACATTATTGCACAATCTTCTGCCAAGTATAGGAGGCATCTCATACTCCTATATGCTTCGTTACTGGGTAGAGAAATCGAATGGATTTCAATAACAAGAGATACTTCCGAAGCCGATCTCAAACAACGCAAAGAAGTATCAAACAATGGAACAAAATATGTCAATCAAGCACCCGTAAGGGCAGCCCTAAATGGACGCCTCCTAATTCTTGATGGGCTTGAAAAAGCTGAGCGTAATGTGCTCCCCACATTGAACAATCTTCTGGAAAATAGAGAGCTCCCTTTGGATGACGGGACCATGCTCGTCTCACCGGATATTTATGCCAATCACAAAATGGGACTGTCGGTACATCCTGATTTTCGAGTGGCTGCCTTGGCGAGTTTATCGGTTGGGGAGAGTGCAACGCTTGATCCTCCCCTGCGGTCTAGGTTTCAAGCACGTTTGGCGTCTGCAGTGGATGCTGGAGATATGTTAGTGGCTGCTAGTGCAAGATCCAGTGGGAAGTTAGAGACAGACACTTTGAAAGATTTAGTGCAGATGGCGGGAGAGGTGCCCGATGGTGTTTCCTTAGAAGCAGTTCATGATGCTGTTCAGTACCTAGAAAGACATTATCAAAGCATGGTACCTCGCGCTGCTCTAAATGCACATGGCATCAATGCAAATGGGGAAATGATTGGAGTTGGTGATGTGATGGCACCGCTAGAAGTGCATGGGTATGATTCAAAAAGAGGTAGTATGCCTAATTTTGTTGAAACAGAGACAACCAAAGCTGTTCAAAATCTCATACTTGCAGGATTTGAAAGTGGAAAGAGAGCTGTAGCTGTAATTGGACCCAAGGGGTGTTACAAATCGGCAGTTGCAAGAAATCTTGCCTATTCCTTGGACGAAAGATGTGAATTGATGAGTGTTCATCCAGATGTAACTGCTCGAGATTTATTAATGACGCGATCAATTGATGCGGAATCCGGAGACACTACTTGGAGAGAGACATCTCTAACAAAAGCAGCAAGAACTGGAACATTGCTAATTTTAGATGGTATTGATAAACTTCGGCCGGATACATTGACATCACTGGCATTGATTTTTGAACAAGGTTTAGTGGTCTTACCAGATGGTTCGCGGTTTCAGGCCAGCGACAGATTTCACTGCATTGCAATTGGGCATCCTCAAACAGAGAAAGCTTGGATTACGCCAGAGATTAGACCCATGTTTCATTGGGTTGAAGCCACTCCATTACCAAGGGAAGAGCTACGTGCTGTTTTGAGGCAGATGTTTCCAGCGTTGAAGAAGAAAGTGCTGAAAAAAATACTGTCCTTGCAGGAAGAATTGGATGAAATAACAGTTGATAGTGTGGCGGAAAAAGAATCTCTGCAGCTGAGTCTACGCAAGCTCAAACACATATGTCGTAGAACAGAGCAAAGACCTAGTGAGCTGGGCCACATTGTTCACAACACATTGATGACAAGCTTTTTGCCTGATTGGGAGAGAGGGATCGTTGAGAAATGCATGTCAAAGGCCGGGATTGTGACAAATAGTGGGAAACGCGATCCATCTAATGACTCGCTGAATGATCTCATTGAATCATGCAAACGAACTCCGTCCAATCCACTACTAGTGCCTGCACCTCGCTTTGAAATGAATCCTGGACAATCAATAGTAATGAGGGACATCTTGGAAGCGCATAGTGTTGGAGAAAGGGCTTTGTTGATTTCTGGATATCAAGGTGTTGGGAAAAACAAAATTGTTGATTATCTCCTGCAACAGCTCAATTGCGAACGGGAATACTTACAGCTTCATAGAGACACAACTGTTGGATCATTAATGCTGGTGAGTTAGCTGGTACATTATTAGACACTGATAGTTTTATTGCTTTCTGGCTCATAGCATCAATCATTTCTCCAGACGCCTTCCGTGGAAGATGGACGTGTGGTGTTTCATGATTCGCCACTTGTCCGGGCTGCAGTACAGGGCAGAATCTTAGTACTGGACGAGGCTGATAAAGCTGATCAGCACGTTGTTGCACTGTTGAAAGGGTTGATTGAAGATGGGCAGTTATCTTTACCAGATGGACGCATACTCGTTATGGAAAATACTACTTCTGACCCGGAAAATAAATTTATTGCTATCCACAAGAACTTCGCAATGTGGGTCCTGACAAACCCCGCTGGTTTTCCGTTCCATGGCAATGATTTGTCGAGGGAAATGGCCGACGTTTTTTCTTGTCATAACGTTCCAGCAATGGATATACAGTCCCATGAGCGTATCCTGACGAGCTATGGTGATAAAGTGCATCCAAGTGTGATTGAAAGGGTTGTCAACATTTGGGAAGACCTAAGAATTGCTCATCAAAATGGATCTATGACTTATCCATTTAGCGTTCGGGAAAGTGTGAATGTGATTAAGCATGTGAATAAGTTCCCTGGCGATGGAGTTGAAGATGCAATCGACAACGTGATTGCCTTCGATCGACTTGACAAAGCACTGTCAAAACGTCTAAGTGACATCTTCGGTGGCCATGGCATTCATATATTTTCAGAAGAATATGCCACAGAGAAGAAACTTGGTCGCACGGAGGGAGGTATATCAACACCAAAGACGAGGGCTTCCAGCCCTAAACATGGCAAAACTGATCCAAATAATGCACCTCATGTAGGAGGAAATACTTGGGCTGGTGGTACGGGGGGCTCGGACACTGCGGGTAAGTTGGCCTCAAATTGCCAATCCTCGCTTGAGAACTATCACTGATCAGTGTCCCAACCAATACTTCATTTTCTTTCACCCCAATAATCAAGGTCTTGGAGGGAGAGGTGGCCCTTATCGACTTGATTCCGGGCATCCGATCCACCAAATTAGCGATGAAATGAAAGCAGAAGTGTCTGAAGAAGCTAAAAGGAGGGCAAGGCAAATGGCCTCTGAAGCACTGGACAATAAGTTGAAAGAACTTGATATGGGAAAGCTCGACTGGAAGCGCTACAACAAACTTCGAAATCAAGTAGAAGAGCAAATCAGCCAACTCAAAAGTCATTTGAAAGACTTGAAGAAACGAAGTGAAGAGCGGGTATGGATGAAGAACCAAACAACAGGAGAGCTAGATGAAAGCAGAATAGTGGATGCAATGGCTGGTGAACGTGACGTATTCAAGCGACGTGGAAATCCAAATGATGCCAATAATAATCCTCTTCATTCAGATCCTATCACAATCAAGTTGATTGTTGATATTTCTGCATCAATGTATCGTTTCAATGGATATGACCAACGGCTTGAACGTTTACTGGAGGCGACGCTGATGATGATGGAAAGCTTGCATGATGATAACAGATTCAGATTTCATATTGTAGGCCACAATGGATCATCCGAGAAAATTCCGCTGGTCAACCCCGAAACAGATTTGGATGAGGCGACTCAATTACGTGTATTGGAAGGAATGGTGGCCAACACACAATATACCTATGCGGGAGATAATACAGTTGAAGCAATTTCCCTTGCTGTTGAGGAAGCTGCAAAGGGAGAGTTGATCATAATCATATCAGATGCCAATCTTGAACGATATAACATCACTGTTGATGATCTAGCACCATTGCAATCCCAAAATGTTCATGCTCACTTGATTTTCATCGGTTCTTTGGGTGATGAGGCAGCAGACTTGGCAAATTGCATTCCGAATGAACGTGCTCAAGTGTGCTTCCAAAGCTCTCAACTACCGCTGATTCTGAAGAAAATTGTGACAAATGCACTGAGACAGGTGTGAGTATCGTAACGGTGGCTCCGACCGACCGACGAAGTTGTGGGTCGAAAGTAACTTATAGCTTGAAACGTTTTAATCATAACTACTGGCTGTTACACCGAGCACCTCCATACGTGCTGAATTCACAGAACCTACAACAGGTCTCGTGCTTTTCATGCCCAGGAAGGAAACCCAGAATCACCCGACTTCAGCCCCGCAACAGTAATGCTCCAGAGTAGATGATGCTGCTGACGGCAGAACAGACTTCACGCCAATCCGTAAACGACCCGTTATTCTGTTAATGATGCTAGTAAAATTAACAACTAGCCAGAACTATCGTAGCGAAAAATTAATGTGCGGCGCACGTGCGCGTCGCGCGCACAAAAGAGGCTGGAGCGCACTATCAGAACGCTAGACATATCGTATCTACCGTCTACCCACGGGAATATTATGGGGGAATCTTGTAGTACAAGCCACGCGGTAAATTAAAAATGAACTTGCTTCAGAACNTTGAGAAGGGAGATTGAAGAGCTTGTTAGGACTCTTGTTCCTGCTCAACTTGGTAAGCTTATCTATCAAAATGACACGAGCGACCATTAGATTATGAGTCTATTGCACCTTCTCACTTATCTCTGCAATCTGCATCACCATTTTGATCTTTTAGGAGACCTTGATGAAATGCTACTTAGATTCACAGGACGAGAAGAGGAGCTTAGAATGACACTACGTACCATGGAGCGGAGTTCAAGCAGTATGACCGAAGAAGATGGAATTAGTATGACCGAAGAAGATGGAATTAGCGTGTTCGAAAGTGAGAAAGGGGGTAGCAGTAATACCGAAGTTGGTGGAGAGCGGAGTAAGTCATCTAGTTCCGGTGTTTCCTCGTCTTCTTCTTCGTCGTCCTCTTCGAATGGTAGCAGCATAGAAGAAAACATTGGTGATATTGATAGTACCATTGGGAGTGTGCCCGGGGAATTGCATGTGTGCTCGAGCTGTAGTAGACATCTTCCGATATCGGACTTCAGTGAAACTGAATTGGCCGATTTAGGGTACAAGTGCATTGATTGTATGGATTTGTCAGCCTAAACAAGAAAAGGCTTCAATAATTGCAACTTGCAATCTTTTACAATCAGAAAGTAATGCGTGGAGGTTATTCTTTCGTAACCTGAGTTAAATTGAAAATGTCTTGAAAACTCTCTGTATGCTCACATCTGCTCACATGATGTTATTGAGCTCATACTTGCAATAAAATATGATGATTCGTTATGCTACTAGATTCATCTATCTTGTAATCCTCGTGGACATGAACTACCATAGCCACCCTTGGCTGGGGGCTTTCCCGTTTCTTCCTACTGGTTTAGATTTCTTTACAGTCAGATATTCTTGCAGCATGCTTCCACCCTCGTACCTCAATCAAAGGCTGTCGGGTTGTGGCCAAGAGGCCAATAGTACACTTCCCACTTTCTGTTGTCAATGGTGTCATCTTATGTTCCAGATGTACGTTACGTAGGAACTAATAAATAATGTCGCCTTCTCAAAGCTTAAGCGAACGCCGATACTACTACATGATGATGTTGAATCGTATGCGATAGTATGCGATCCTGGCATGATACCAAAACTGATGAAACCCCGCACCCCGTATCGTATCACATCATCGATGCCTCCTCTATCTGGCGGCGCATCTGTCGCAGCCCTCCCAATTTCCGACCCCGCAGGACCGGTTCTCTCTTTCGTGGTTTACCATACAACTCTGTTCAATGATGCTTTCTAGACTCGTCTATGCATGCTGCATGCTTTTAGGACGTATGCAGAGGTTGGAAAAGTGCCAGTTGTTCCGTTGGCTTGATGTTATTGATCGGCACACTTTACCACCGGTTAACATAGTGAAAGAGTTCGGCGACCACCGCTGACTAGCAGTATAACGATGAGGACATCCACGAACAACGCTTCTCCTGATTGCCTTGCAAACATGCGACGTGGTCCAACCTCAGCGATGTTGGTCGTAGGCGGAGGTCTCGTCGTCGCTGCCACTGCTCTAACTACATTCGGTATTTTGGGCGGCTTCGATCCAATGGTAAACGATGAAGAGAATGGTGCCGAGTCAGTGTCTAGAGAACACCGCGTTGGGTCGATCCTTCCTCTTCCACCCACAGCATCGCCTGTGTATCGCCCATCTATCGCACCATCTATCGCACCATCTATCGCACCATCCGAAAGTTCTCCTCCTTCCCTGAAGCCATCGATTAGCAAGTCTCCATCTGCGCATCCTTCTTCTAATCCAACAGCCTCTGGGAAACCGAGCTTAGCAGCAAGTGAGTCTCCATCCAGCACGTCAAACCCTACGAGCTTACCGTCTTCTGTTCCAAATGCCCTCCCGAGTGCTATTCCTTCAAAGCAACCTTCTTCCTCTCCAACCAATTCGTTAGAGCCAACCAAACTCCCTACCACCAGTCCATCAAAGCCACCGAGTCTAAGCCCCACGAATACGCCGACGGAGCTTCTATATAGCATCTCCTCCATGGGTACATTCCGCCTCCGACTGCATTGGCAGCCAGGGTTCTTTTGGCAAGAATCCTCCGACGAATCATGGTTCTGCATGGCGTGCGCTTATTGCGATGGCAATGTGTTCGAAAAACACTGCGATATCAAAAATTATTGCGAAGAGAATATGACGCTGGCCGTGGTGGACTGTGACCCTAACCATAGGAAGAACAAAAATGAGAGGAAGCAATCCGACATGGCAACATTTACTCTTGCGAGAGGAGGCACCAATCTCTTTGATGTCGACGGGAATGTTTTGGATGGGGATCAGATCCAGGTGTACAACACGAATCTTTGCCTACAGAGGGTGGAAAGTCGTATCATAGTTCTGCTGCAATGCGATGCGTTGAACAAGCAGCAACGGTTTTTAGGCTTTCGGGCTGGTGGGCAAGCGATGGAGCTTCATCCATTCCCAGGAAAGTTCCGGAGCAGAAATGGTGTCGAGATTGAAATGTGTTTGACTCAGCACCATCATCCACGTCCAGGTGAGCGGATTTATTCGCAAGAGTGTAGAAAAGCTAGGAACAGTGATACCAGTTTATGGTCAACTTATTGATTGAGCATTATGTTGTATGGACAGTGACAGAGAAAATGTTGACATTTGATGCTTTGTGTGCTTGCTTGTTTTGGAACCTTTGCATGTAGCATGCCTATTTTTACTTTGGGTGCTAATCATACTTAATATTCCATGTTAGGAGAAACATCTCGCTCGTGAATCATTGCAGAAATACATATAGAGGGTGGAAACCGTATTCCAGGAAAATCTAGATCGGCAGAGTGTTTGGTATGAGGACCGTCGACAGACGTTATTGAACAGCTTTTGTATCTTGTAAATTGTCGCAGAATATCTGTTCTTGCTCAAGGTCATCCTTCCTCTAGATACTGTGCCCAGAAAATGCCGAATCTATGCTGTTTAAGTATAAGGGAGAAGAGGTATAAACAGGATGACTTTGCTTGAAAGAATGAGTAATTTGCCATGGATCAGCGGAAATTGAAGAGCTTGATCTCTCTCCCTCTCGTGCTAGAATAAATAATGATGTGCAAATGCACATGTGAGCCTTGCATGCTCCCACACTACATTTCTTATCATTATTATTTTACTTTGCATCAGACTTTCTTTCATCATGAACACGATCTCTATAATCATTCGGCCAAAAGTCAGTAGAGTACGGAGCATCAAAATCATTTGCATCAGGAGGATGAAACCAATAATTGACAGCCAAATGACCATCTTCCATTGCACCATACGATGTAACTTCGTGAAACCACGATGCAGGGAGGTACAATATACTTCCAGCCTCGACATTGCAAAAGGCTGCATTGGCAATGAGTAAATGAGGATATTTGTCTTTGAGTTCCTTTTTGTCATTTAAATGTTTGACATCCACTCTGCTAAAATTGTTGGGGTCTTTCACTGTCTTGTCAACGATTCGACGTTGTTGATCTCCGTATTCGTATTGCATATGGCATGCACCAGATTCAACATTGTTATCTTCGTCGTCGTCATCCATCTCTGCATCTAACAAGGCATCCATTGCAATTTCTAACAATTCTTCCGCTCGTTCAAGCTGTTCCTGTGCTCCGACCTTTCCTTCTTCCACGGCTCTTTCCGCTTCTTCAAGCATTTTTTCAGCCGTGTCCTTTTGCCGTGCAGCCGTGGCTGCAGTATCGGATAGTAAATCTGCCCCGTAGGCTGTTGTTTCTTCTCCCTTGTAGTTGATTCTTCCGTTTGGATGGACTTTTAGAAGCTCTCCTCTGGTGTACATTTTCTGTGTGTCCTTTGGACTGTATAATCGAAATCGTTTCCTTCCTTTGAGGACTATGTAGAGGTTGTCATCTATAATAAAGGAAGGTCATAATTAGCAATATCATGTGATCATGTCGAATTCAAAGACGAAGTAAATAACACTAGACACAACTAACTCACGATAATCATGGTGCAGCCCTGAAGAAGCTCCATCTCTATTATTACCCATCCACATGTTCACATTTTGCGGCACCAAATTTCCCATCAGTAAAGGACGATTACAAAAATCCCCATTTAATACTTTCATCATCGGTGCCATTAAATCTGGCCTACCATCGGAATTAGCATGTACATCCTGAGTTGTCAAATAATGCTTATCATCCCCTTCTTTGATGAGTTGGATGAACGCTTGAAATGTCATTTTAACTTCATTGCCCTTCCCAAATGAGTCATTGGTACAACTTCGCTTTTCTACCATGATGGATTGATCCCCAATATGTTTTTCGAGATAGTTAACATCTTTCCATTGTTCAACTCGTGATAAATCTGGAAGCATGCCTTTGAGAATTACAGGTCGTCTTTGTTTGATGTAGTCTTTATAGAATGTTTCGGGTGTGACATCTGAAACGTTTATGGAGGGTAGATCAAAGTTGTGTGTGGGTACTGTCCAACCAGTATATTGATTGATTGATGATTCTTCGATATCGTTTGGTGCAGTAGTCAATTTTGACCGTTTGTCTGATCCGCCCCTACCATCTTCTGCTTCTGTCGGCGTTGGTTCTTGAGTATCCGCTGACTTCCTCTTCGCTCCAGGGGTTGCCGCAACCGAAGGAGGTGAAGACTTAGCATGATCGGAAGCATTCATGATAGTGTGGGCTTGCTGGCCGTATGCGATGGAGATGAATCTCTCACTTTCGCGCTGGTCGCTGGTCGCTGGTCCGCTGTTTGTCTAACAATCAATCATCAATTATTTCATCACAGGCTATGAATCCCAACTCAGGGAACTCAACGCCTACTCCGAAAAGCTCACGCGCGAATACAACGAAAAGGTCGAACTCCAAGAAGTACTCGAAAAAGCCCGCCGCTTCTTCATGACCGACGCTCCCCGACTCGCTGTCGCTGAACTTTCGGGAGGACGCGCCTCCAAGCCTGGCGCCCTCCTCGCCGGAGCCCACGACGATGAGGCCCGTGCTGACCTCGACATGCGTTTTAGCAGTATTACCGGCGTGGTATCGACCGAGGAGAAGGTGCGATTCGAACGCATGATCTTTCGTGCCACCCGCGGTAACTGCTACGTGCGATTTGCCCCCATCAAGCAGCCCATTACCGATCCCGAAACGGGCTCGCTCATTGAGAAGTGCGTCTTCATCGTCTTTTTCAAATCGCTGAGTATCGAGACCAAGCTCAAGAAGATTTGCGATGCGTTCCTCGCCCATCGGTACTCGTTGCCGGATATGGACGACGCCCCCGCCGTGGATCGCATGCTGACGGAGAATGCACAGGAATTGGTCGATTCTCGCACCGTCCTCCTCAAGAATCAGGATACGCGTTTCCGTCTTTGTCAAATGCTCGCGCAGCATACCGAGCGATGGACGTGGATTGTACTTCGCGAGAAGGCCGTGTACCATACCCTCAACATGTTCAAGGCGGATGTGTCGGGTATGCTCCGTGGAGAGGGGTGGGTCATTTCGGATTCGTTTGAGGATGTGAGGGCCAGTGTGAACCGTGCGCATAGCGATATGGATCATAATATGCCCAGTCATGTGGATCAGGTGGCCAAGCCTTGGCCTACGCCTCCGACGCACTTCACCACGAACAAGTTTACGTATGGATACCAAGAGTTTGTGAATACGTATGGTATTCCGAGGTATAGGGAGGCCAACCCTGCTTTGTTCACGGCTGCCACATTCCCCTTCTTGTTTGGAGTCATGTACGGTGATATTGGACATGGTCTGTTCCTCTTTTGTGCGGGACTCTACCTCCTTTACAATGAAGAGAAGCATGAAAAGATGAAGTTGGACGAAATGATGGGGGGAATGCACATGGGACGATACATGATCACCATGATGGGATTCTTTGCCGTCTATGCTGGTCTTGTGTACAATGATTGCTTCTCCCTTGGTCTCAACTTGTTTGGATCTCGTTGGTCTTTTGGAAGTGATGCGCCGGAAGAGGGTGACGTTGCTGAGATGACGGGACAGTATGGAGAGGGCGAGTCCGTCTACCCCTTTGGACTTGATCCCATGTGGCATGTTGCTCAGAATGAATTGCTATTCTTCAACTCGTTCAAGATGAAGCTTTCTGTCATCTTTGGTATCTTCCAAATGTTCTCGGGAACCCTTCTCAAGGGAATCAACGCTGTCTACTTTGGCAAGCGTCTGGATTTCTTGTTTGAATTTCTTCCCATGGCCATGTTTGCGAGCTCCCTCTTTGTATACATGGTTGTGCTCATCTTCATGAAGTGGAGTATTAACTGGAACTCTAGAATGTTGAGTGCCACGTGCCTTGATCCTGCCTCTGATGGCTGGGGCAGTGTTGATTACCAGGAGAATGTGAATGGTCTGGGCATGGGAGTCTGGGCTGACTGCGATGGTGGTGGGGACGGTACCTGTACTCCTTGGGGATATGCCTGCCAGGGCAATGACGACACGGTAGACAAGTGTCCTTTGGACTTTGGTGGGTCTGGTGATGGATGTCAGCCTCCCAACCTTATTACCACGCTGATCAACATTGCATTGGCTCCTGGAAATGTTGATGAGCCCATGTACAATGGCCAGGCTAGCATGCAGAACCTCCTCCTTGCTATTGCTGGTATTTCTGTTCCCATCCTCCTCCTCGCCAAGCCCTACTTCTTGTCCAAGGAGATGGCCACACACCATCATTCGGCCGATGAGGACGAAGAAGAGGACCATGGCATGGGAGAGATTGTCATCCACCAGGCCATTGAGACCATTGAGTTCGTCCTTGGTATGGTTTCGAACACTGCATCCTACCTTCGTCTTTGGGCTTTGTCCCTTGCTCACTCTGAGCTCGCCACCGTGTTCTGGGAGAAGGCCATGCTTTCCACACTCAACCTTAACTGGTTTGCTACTTTTATTGGCTACGGAATCTTTGCTGGAACAACTTTGGGAGTGTTGCTCATGATGGATGTGCTGGAGTGTTTCTTGCATGCGTTGCGTTTGCATTGGGTCGAGTTCCAGAACAAGTTTTTCCACGCTGATGGTATCCGCTTTGCACCTTATTCTTTCAAGCAGATTTTGACGGATGCTTCTGCGTAAGTAGAAGTGATTACTTTGATGTGTAGTGATGAAACGAATTGTGTTTATTGGGCTTAGGACGGTTCAAGTGAGTTCGAGACATACCCAAGTTATAAGGTCTGAGATGTCAACTTTATTCTTGCTTCTTGGTATCTAGATATTAGTTTACTCATTATTTAGCCAGGTTGAGTAGAGTGAGGTTAACTTGCTTTGTACCCATGTATTGCCATGATAAATTCACGTCTTAAGGCAGGCCAAGACACACAGTGCCAACATGGTTTGTCAAAGAAATAACTGCAAAGTTGTGCAATCCCGAGTGTTTGAGACCTCAACTGAGTACATACCACTGTGTGTGGAGTGTTCCCAGCATCGCGCTGTTCTAGAGAAGACTTTGGCTATGTCGTCTGTATCTCTCTCTCTGCAAGTGATTATCTTGCTACATCTGTTGCAGCTTCTAATTTCCATGCCTGGCCTCAATTTTTACGAAAATTTCACTGCGTTGTAGTTGGTTCAGAGGGATATCTGCTACAATTGTACACACTTTGCTGATGTGGTTGTGCCTGAGTTCAATGCCTATATGTCTGGGGTGTTTCCATGGGACGCTGCAGAACACCTCCCTCAAGGAAAGGGCAGATTCATCCGCATTTGCAACCATAATAATAATAATAGCTACGACGTTAAAATCTAGGCTATACTAGATGCATATACACTTGCTAGACACTCCATAATAATACGTTCTTTTCTTTTGACCAAAGTAGTTCCAGACAGACTACTTTCTATCTCTCTTTTGTCCATTAAACATCCCAAGAGACCATATTACGAGGTCAGGCTTACGTGAGTGCCCTTGGATTTGTCTCTTTGCCTGTTGATGGTCGTATGATTTATTACTCGCTGATTGAAAGATCAAACAATTCTTCCTGTATGTCTCAACGATGATCACATTGGTGTCAGGGCTGATGACATGCAACTATACCTAAACGTTTTGAATGTTGCATTGAGCAAGAGATTGAAGCAGTAGTCGATGCATATTAGAGTAGACTCAATTGTGAAGTCTGAGGGGAGAATCTCATAGCTCCCGGTGTGGGCCGTAGAAGCCCGGTGGCTAGAGGATTGGATGAGAGATGTTGTATGTGTTTGAAANTGATTGTATGGATTTGTCATACTAAACAGAAATTGTAGCAGATGAGCATGCTGCATGAAACCAGATCACCACTAAATTGTAATGAATATTATATCCGTAGTCGGAAATCCCTTACCAACACTGACCAATATAGTCTGCAAATCTTGATTACTAGACAATTTCAATCAGAATATAAGCATGGCAATATATTGAGCAAGAAGTTACGTTCTCCCTGGGGTATCATGCGACCCTACTATTAGCTTTAGTTTTAGATCTGGAGAGGCACCTACGATCAATTTGTACGCATCCTTCGTATCTATCAACTATCTAGAGGTTGACCATCACCCCCTGACTGCATCACAGCCCATAATTTCTGGGCATTGTAAGTGTGTTAGCAACCCAAGCGGATTGGGATATATGCATGCAGACACGACCATCGTAGTGGCGCAGCCAGGTGAAAGCTGTGCCCAGAAAATAATCTGCGCCACTCATGAAGTCAACTTTGAGTTTTTCTTCAAACGCTGCCTTGAACTTTTCTTCTTCAGCAGTATCAGTGGAATAAAAAAAAATCATCAAGATTGGCTCTAACGTGGCTTTCTTTGAGTGTTGAGTTTGGATCAGTTTCGTTGACAATGCCAGAGAAGAGACAGGGATTGTGGGGAGATGGCTTGAGTTTCATTGTCTTGAGGATGTCGGTAAATGTGGTGTACTATTGGCAAGGACTACGGCATAATTTGTATAAGGTTTTATTCAGCAGCCAATATTCATCATTGTCGTGGCCGGGATCGCCGATTGGAGGTCGTATTACCATCTTTTCATCATCAGGGAGTGTGGCATTGTAATTTGCATTCTTGCAGGACGCGGCGTTTGCCAATTGCTTTGGCGGTAAGTAAAATCAGAGAGAACTGTATTTGAGAACTGGTGTGTAGCGTTCAGATTTGGAGTAGCATATGTCTTCAAAGTTTCCCATGACAACTATCCATGACTTGGCACGGTCTGGATTTCCATCTTTATTGTACTTGACAATGAGGACACACATCGAAGGCAAGGCTTTGGGGATGAGACCTCAACGGCGAAGTTGTAAATATGTTTTCTTGTTAATTTTTCTCAAAAACATTGAGATCTTGCAGCCCCCCTTTCTCTTTATTATAGGAATCTAACTACACCTGCTTGTTGGGATTGCTGGGATGAAGGGCTGTCTTGAGAGAAGGGGGACATGGGCTGAGGATATTTTTAGCCGAGACAAAGTTTGCTGAAGAATCATTGTTCTGGTGGACGGACAAAGGAATGTGGACACTATGGAGTGGCCAGGGATAAAGACATCATTGCCAATGAGGGTTATTCATGACTACTTGCAGTTTGGCAGGGGATCCGACCAGTCAGCCTTGCGGCTGCGAGGATTACAACGAACCTAAAATTGGAAGCCCCCCCTCAGGTAAGTGTTCTAGCTATCCTTTGTGGAAGGAACCCTGATAATCCATTTTGATTTTGAAATTGTCTTTCAGAAAGCGAGGCAAGCCAAGAAATGGGTCCTCTGTTGGAGATGTAGAGTCAGCCGCTGGGGAGCCAACTTTGAGTTTGAGGAGATCATCAAAGGGTGATTTAAATTTTGGTATTGCCGTTGAGTAGAATGACACATTTGGAGGAAGATGTGGAGTCAGCACATGTGGTGACAGCTGTGCTGATAAGATCAGATGTTTTGAGAGAATGTTTTTGGATGGAACCTCGGGTGGCAGAATCATCACGATCGATTGTGACACATGCTAGGTTGGAATTGTTATGGGGTGGGATCAGTGTAATTGCGCATGAGACCACAGGTGAGTCCACCATCGTATCGTATGGAGTTAGGGGAGGTGGTGATGGGGGGGTGTCCCTCGTCACAAGACGAAATACTGGAGGGTGGTAGTTGCTGTGGGTGAGTGGATCGTAGAATACTATTGTGTTTGTTTTATCATCATATCCAACTGCAATGCCATCTAACAAAACATCTTCCATCTTAGAGCAGGAGCTGGCGTTGTTGATGGAATGGTTGAAGTAGCCAACCAAAAATAATTCAAACCAAGATTTGTAGTCAGGCTTATAGTTGTGGACTAATTCAAAAGGCGTGATAAGTTTTCATCTGAGCCAGCCTGAAACTTGGTTGGGCATTGATGATGCATGAGAGATTGCATAAAACCAGAACCAGAACAACTCACGCCCAGCCTGTTTTTCTGTCATATACATATGAGCCATTTTGATAAGGATGCACCACATATGCTCAGCAAGGCCATTGACATTGGACGACTGGCGGCCTGTTGGAGCCGCCCTGATCTTGGAGCTGTTTTTGTGGATCTACTTGAGGGCCTGTCCACTGACGAGTTTGGTGTCAAAATTGGAATAGAACTTCTTGGGCACACCATTGGCATTGGCGCGAAATCATTTAAGAACAAAAATGATGTGGCTGGAAGTAAGTGACAACAACCCATATATCCAACAATACCTAGCTGCAACATCAACCAAAATTAATGCATATCTGAACCTTCCAAAGATCGGCAATCTCCAAAAACAATATCCATGTGCACTTTGTCGTTCTTGGTGACGATGGGATGTTTTTCCCACAGGAGGATTGGTAATAGGGGCAAAGGAACAAAGGGTAGCATGCAGCTCACCACTGAAAATTAGTTTGGCGGTGGTGGACAAATGGGCGAGGTGCTGCTGTTTATGAAAATGCCGACAGCCAAAGATCTTGCGAAGCTTGAGG
>JAZGVS010000272.1:0-16755 GCA_037356235.1 Bacterosira constricta
TAATAACTTAAAACTGTTTGTTGGGTACTTATATATTCAACATCTGTGTGTGTGTGTTCATGATAGAGCAGGTACGTACATCATTGTAGTTGGTATCTTTTTGGATGATTGTCTATGTCTACAGATACCCATCAAAAATCCAAATACCACCACAAGATATGGGTAGAGATTGGGTAAATACTCACTTGGAATTGATACAAATAGGTATTGGGTACCTATACCCATACCCAAAAAACAGCAATTTTCTTGGGTAATTGGTTACTCATTTCTTTTGAGTATAAAGCCCTGCTTCGGCCAAGAGATTTGATAGCACGCAGTCACGAGTCACGATTGTATGCCGTACTAATCCAAGCTTCATTAAAGTTGAGCTTTAGTTTTTGCAAGCTAGAAAAAGCTTTAGAAAGCCGAACGAGGCAGAGCTAGCTGCCCCATACATAAAGGCGCTCAGATAAAGCTGTCTGTCTTCGTGTCTGTCTTTCTATCTGTGTGTGTGTATGTCCCAAAAGAAACCTTTTGGAAACTTGTCAAACCAAAGCAAATTTTAGGTAATAAGAGCAAATCGAAAAATATTTCTCAAATTAGGTTCAAGAGTAAAAACTTTCGAAACAATGTCAAAGACCAAAACAAACAATGACCAAACTTAGCTAAGATACTTCTTGAAATTGTTTTAGACTATGATACAGAGATCAAGACTACAGTGGAGTAACACGAATTACACCCCCTATTTTTGCCCCCACCCCCCCAAGCGTTGGCAGTCTAGTCTAAAAGTGTTCACCCCAATTTCGATGTCACAGTGGTCAACTTGGGTCAACCGCGCCAAAATTGTACCCCCCCAAGCAGAGGCTATGCAATCCTCTCCACCCCAAACACTCCCCCCATTTCCCCCAATATATCTACCATATCTATGTACGGGGCGGATCAGGATTTGAGGAACTATCCTCTATGAAGCTTGAGCTGCTTCGTTTTGTAGACGTAGCCCACACACGCCCCCCAAAAAACGCGCGCCCACATTCATTTGCTTGAACTGTGTTATTATTTGACATTGACATGCACCATCATCTCCATTCTTCACTTTTTACTCTCAATTCTCAACGCAGAAGAACAAGAAGATGACATCGATATCGATACCACCGCCCTACATATTACAGCGGCCGCTTCTTCCACCGACCGACCGACCGCCATAGTCACCGCTACTGATTACGATCATCCACACGCGCCGAATCGCTCTCATCATAATCATAATATTCGGCGAGTTGACAATGGCAATGGCCCAACACGACGACGCGAGACGACGATGGCCTCCTCTTGACAACGCGCCGTCCAATACGATTGTAATATTTGCAACAATAATAATAATCCACCGCAGATGATTATGAGGAGGGCTCTCATGATGGTAAGTTATTTAGTTTGTATGTGATGGTCATTTTGCAATGGGAAGTTTCAAATATTTTTTGTACTCACCAATTGCATTAAAACGAAAAGCTTAGGTAATGGAGCGATCGATGGAGCCTGCACTACAGCGGGAGGAACGAGGGTCCCACGCGGCCGTTCGGGTTCGAGAGCGGGTCGTTCGAGGGGCTGGCGAGCAATTTGCCGCTGTACGACGCGCACCTGACCGCGCTGCGATTTCAGTGTCTGGATTACATGCGAGGGATGACGGTGGTGCCCGCGGCGGACGGAGGGGTGGTTTACAATCCGACGATATTCAACTTCGATGCTTCGTTGAGTCCGCACGGTGGGGATTTGGAATTGATGAATCATTTGAGCATCGAGTTGGCGTTGCCGCGGCCTTGGCCTTGTACGGAGAGGGCGATGGCGACGCATGCTGCGAGGTTGATTAGTGGGAGTAATGGGAGCGTGTTGGAGATCTTGCCGGAGTTTGAGTACTTTCGTGACATTGTGAGTTTGTTGGGTTGTTGATCTTTGACATTTTGTATTTGGAAATTGGCTCGTCTGTTTTTGTTGGTTGTGGTCTTTTTTCTTTTTTCAAACCAGTTCATGTGCCAATATTTCTGATACCTCTTTTCTTTATCGTATCATTGTCATTAATTTACACCAAACAACTGCCATCTTCCACCACCATCCAAACAAACACAAAAAGGTATTCCACTTCAAACACGCAGTCTCCGGAGCATCCTCCACCCCCGACTCCACCGAAGAAGGCCACATTTGGCTCCCCACCGACGCAACCCTCAAATGGACCGTCACCACCCTCGGCGACGCCTCCCTCCAATCCAAGGAAGGAGAATCCAACAACCCCACGTTGGGATATCGCGTCACGGCCTTTCGAGGGCACGTGCAGGAGTTCGTGGATCCTTCGGCGGATGGCAAGAAGGGAGTTGGAGGGTTTGGGGCTTTTTTGAGCTTGTTTGGCAAGAGCAAGGTTGCTAGGAATAAATTGAGTTGTGCGGATCCGACGAATATTGTGAATTCGTGTGGGGAAAAGTTTATCAAGGGAAAGTGAGTTTGATGATGATGCTGTTGTTTGTGGAATTGTACTTTTTGCGTTCACTATTGTACTCAAATTGCATTGCATTTATTCAAAAATTCAAAATCCAACAACAAACTCAATAACTCAAAAAGAGCCAAACCAGTATCCGTTAAAAACGAAGACGACATCCTCCACCTAACAAACGCAGAACTCCCAACCTTCGGCCAAGTCCTATCCCCCGCCGATTCCGAACGCTTCCTCCAATTCTTCACGGTCCCCTACCTCCGCATACCCCTAATCCTCGACTTCTTCGCGAACGGCGATCCCGGCAGATTGGTGGCCCTCAAAACGAAAAGCCTCCAACTGATAGTGGACGCGGCACTGTTCGAACCCGGCACGTGGAAGCCGAGCGATTACGAAGAGCGCGTCACCACGATACCCATCCCGAACGACGACAAGTTGGGTCATTTGCTATCCACTCCTCTGGGCACGCTGTTCAACGAGATTGCCAAGAGTCCCGCCGTGCTGGTGTCGTGCGTGACCAAAATGCTGGAACGCGCCGTGGACATGGACGTGGGACGGTACGTCGCCACTTCGAGCAGCGGACCGTTGATACTGTACACGGCGCGGTTGGCCGTGCGGATCGAGGGGTTCATGAAGTTTGCGGTCCAGAGGTGCAGCGATTCCACGCGGCCGCGCCCTCGGGGATTGGAGTACATGGAGGTGCGTACGGTGAAGAAGGCGATGATGGACTTGAGGGCGACGTTGGACAGTCGGGTGATTCCCATGCTGGAGTATTGGATCGATCCTCATCGCGCTGCCAAGAATGTCAATGCGTCCAATTTGGTGCATGCGCATCTCATTTACTTATTCAAGAATTACACCTACGAAGAATTCGATTATCGTTCCATATCCGTATTGCTGACCTCCCAAGTCTACCTGTCCATCAACCATCGCTTTTCTTCCCAAGCGTACGATGATTTAGCGGACAGTCACGATGCGAGCAAACCACCTCCCTCCATCCAAATTGCACAGTCCGAAATATTCGATATCATTCAAAGCAAACGGTACCATCTCCTAAAGTACATGAAGGCCAACCCCGACGATGCCAATGCCGCAATGGAAGCCGTCGTCCGCGTCGCCACCGGCACCGGCACGCGCTCCTCCGGAAAAGAACTCAAACAACGATCCTGGAACCACATCCACCACCCCACCTGCTACGGACGCTTCGTACCCAACACGGAAGACGTCAAGCTCCGCGACGGCTCCTACCGCCTTCCGAAACCCGGAGAAAATTTCGAAAAGTGGATGCTGCGCGTCACCACGAAAGAAGTGGGGATCGAGGTCAATGTTCAAATATCGGAATTCACGCTGCAGAACCACAAGATGATGTTGTTGGATCGGAGCATTATGAACCATGCCGACTTCGCCCGCGTGAAGGAGACCGTTTTGGGGGACGCGGACGACGTGGCGTGCGCGGAGGTGGTGCACACCACGAACAGGTACCATTGGCGATTGGTGGGTCAGCGGTACGATGTCATGTCGTGGTCGCCGGACAAGCGCGATCATCGCGATTTGAAGAGTTTGAATCGCGATTACACGCGCGAGTTTCCGAGGAATTTGCGCGGGGGCGAATCGTGGATCGCCGCCGTGCTGCTGGAGAAGCTGCCGTTGATTTTGCCGGGGGTTACGCTGTGCATGTCTCCGTTGGATCAGAGCGATGCTCCGTTTGCGCACTTGCTCGGATGGATTGCCAACCCGTCGCAGCAAACGACGGATGGGCCCGTACCGTCGGTCGCTCACACCCTGAAGGAAGTCATTGTATCGCACAATCCACCAGTCGTGACCGTATTCAATGTCAAGGAGTACGGTCGTCGTCATTTACGCACGTTGGAATACACATCCAACATGTCGCTGTGCCTTCATGAAGTGTCGGGAGAACCGTATCCCGATCGTGTTGGAGGAGTGTTGGCCATGTCGGGGGGCGTGCCCATGACCACTGTCCTTCCAGAAGCCAGTTTGATTATTACACGGGCTTTGAATTTGGAAATGGGGACGCAGACTTTGATACCGTCACGGTTCATGGCTGGATTGATTCCGGCGTGTTTGGTGGACAATTATGTTTTTTGGCAGAATGACAATGATGATATTGTTGGGTACGAGAAGAAAACAAGTAATGATGATGATGCGAAAGAAAATGTGATTGGAAGCGATACGCAATCATCGACGCGATTGAAGATCACGCTGAACAAGCACAAGGGTGTCGACAAGAGCGGATTTTGCAATACTGCAGCGGGCGCATTAGTGCAACGACTATCCGTCATGGACTCGGACGAGGAGAGCGAGAACGTGGATCCCCACCGACCGGTACTCACACTGCTGAACATTGTGACGGCACCGGCCGGCTCGCTCTTGAAGCAGATTGGCATGCTCTTATCGAGATTGGACAATCTGTCTCAAGTATTGGTCTGGAGTGAATGTCAAGTGTTGAATGTGAAGCAGGCTTGTACTGTCGACTTGATCGAGTTGCCCCGCGTGAACCTCTCGTTCCGATCCAAGCGCGTCGAACAGATTGACGGCACGGTAGAACATCGTCTGTACAGCAATGATAATGATGGACTGTACATTTGTCATTCCATCAAGGCACGAGAGCATGTCGAGAAACTGCTAGGATCCATCGATCATTTCATCGTACTGCAGAATCAAGATGTGGATTTGTTCGTGCTCCTTCCTGGATGCGCCTTACCGCGACGATTGCACGTGGATGGATCTCACCTGTCGGTGCAGGTGCTGTTGGATCGTAGGAATGGGGAGTGGATTAGGAATATGGGTGAGATTCGATGTTATTTGTATCCGGTGCATAGTTCCAAGGCGTTTCTTATTACGCCGAGTTTGGCGAGCAGTGTTTATTTGATGGTCATGTACTTTATTACTGGGGCGTATCGGGAAGTGTTCAAGATGGTGGAGAGTTGTGTTAGTGAAGATCTTACTTCGGAAGAGGTGCGTTTATATGTCAAATGTGATTTTTCTTTTCATTGGTTTTTGAGTTCTATTCCATATCATTTCTCACCATGGTGACGCTACTTTCATCTCTCTTTTTTACTTTTTAGGCTCAAATTTTCAATCAGCTCGAGTTTTTGGGCAATGATAACCATCCTGACGCCCATGCCTGTCGCCTAAAGCTTTCGGCAGTGACGGTGGGCCTTGGTGACAGCAGTGCCATGAAATGTCCGTGGAGTGTGTTTGAGGAGATGAGGTGAGTCATGTAGTAATTATTGTACAGTTGATGTTTATCAACATGAACTGCCACCATGTTGCTTTGTACATATATCGCAACCCAAGTCTGACTCGCAAGTGCCCAATCTTGGATTTCAATAAATCAGAGAGTACGTCAAAAAGTACGACTACGTATCCTCCGCATGCCGCCTCACAACCGAAGAAGAACTCCTCCTCCTCAAACTATGCACCCCCTCCGCTTCATCCTCCGCATACCGCCTCCCGACCGAACTAGCGAATCGCAATGCCTACGTCTTGGCAGTTAGTAATATAGGCACCTTGCCCGTGGGCAAGACGTTGAGTGTGAAAGTGGGGATTGACAAACCGCCAGTGATTGATAATTTTGATGCAGGAGCAGATACGAGTATTTTGGACAATCCGAAGAATTGTATGGTTTCGAGTAAATTGTTTGGGGCGGCTTATTCACGGCCGGAGGAGGTGAGAGTTGGAGTATGATGCAGTGTGTTATTTTATTGAATTGAATCTTGTTCTGCCACAAAGTCATGGGATCTTATCCTCCACATGTGATTTTTACCATAAACTAACATGACTATACAGGATCAAGTTGCATTTGGTGGATTGCGAGCTCTGGAATTCATCAACGCCGCCATCGACCATGGTGTTGAAATCACTTCGGCTAGTTATGGATTTCCTCTCATGTATGACTTGCTTGTGGGTACTGTTGCGTTCAAGCTTCACCCGAATGACAAGACTCACAATTGGGTGAGTAAGATGTACCCATATTGATGTCGCTCCATTATATGTTTCTTTACGTACGTCTAACCTCTCATCCTTTCTAAACAAAATCATACAATATCCCATGGCACAGGGAAGGATTCTAACCAGGCTGGTGCCCCCTTCTGATTTCAAGCGGAAATCTGCCGAAATGTCGGCACTTCGAATCTTGTCCGAAAATCCATCCGTGGCACAACACCCTCACATTCCCAAGTTTCATATTGACAGTGGCATGTCCAAGTTCAAGGGCATGTTCCAAGGAAAAGATGCTGTCACTCGCGTTCTTGCCGATCTTCACTCATTCCTGACGAAGCAATCCATTCGGTCCATGCTCAACTTCCCAGTGGCTTCCATTGAAAGTCAATCACCAGCAGTCATGACGTTGCGTAGACCTAGTTCCTTCTTCGACTACCGTCTCTGGGTCATTCCTCGGGTGTCTGATTATTCCCAGGCGTCGTTCAATCTTGACATACAAAACTGTGCTGCTGTCAATATCCCATCTGCGCAGATTCAGGCATTTGCATCCAAGCCATTGGCTCCCATCAAGCTCGAGTCCTTCGTAGTCTATCTCTCTCGTAGTCAATTGCGCAAACCAAATGTTTCGGGATCTGTTCCATTTGACCTTTCAGCGTCCAAGGCAGCTCGCACACATTGTTCGGAAGCTACGACGCAGAGGATCGGCACGGATATTCAAAAGTATGCACATGGTGTGAATAACGAGACGACGCCCACGCTCATTGGATTCTCACCCGGGGATATCGAAAGTTTGCATTCCAATTCAGCCATACTCAAATCGGCAGTATCGCAACTTGGGGCACTCATAAAGGCTCTGAATGGATTGATGGAATTTGACAGAATGTCCCTTGGAAATTTGATGGCTAGAGCTCTAGCCATTGCAACTAGTGACGAACGAAGCGACCAACCTGGATCAGTTCCGGAAGAGTGCAACTTTTGCCGTTTTCGTCTTGGTCAGATCTCGGAACGGGAGCCGACTGTCTGGTTTGAGCTACTGGTTGCGTCCATTCTATCGTCTACGGCGGAGCAAGATATTCGTAGTCTCAATCCTTACCTATCGAGTGCAGCATACAAAACCGTGAACAGTTTGACAGTGGTTGCCATGCTTGCCTC
Source organism: Bacterosira constricta (assembly GCA_037356235.1). NCBI lineage: Eukaryota > Bacillariophyta > Thalassiosirophyceae > Thalassiosirales > Thalassiosiraceae > Bacterosira > Bacterosira constricta. Next base: position 7,571 of record JAZGVS010000272.1, read on the forward strand.
CATTCGCATTGGACAATCTCATCGTGCCTTGGCTGGCCTTTCTCACCTCGTCAAGCTCTTACGCAGTGTCAATGGGAAGAGCACCCCAGAGGCACAAAAGCGTCTGTGTCAAGAGATTGGTCTTCAGGCGTCCAAGGTGGCAGCCGATCTTACATGCGAGCGTCACTTCATGAGAGTATCCCCAAATGCAGTGGAATTTGACCCCCGGTTCTTAGTGTTTGAGTTCACGTATTCCATGATGCTGAGGAAGAGTCAGGTCACGCTTGTGAACAAGTTCCTGTATTCCCTCAAGCATAATAAGAGTATGTGTCACCAAATGATCATGGGCGCCGGCAAGACGACAGTTGTTGCACCGCTTCTTGCAATGATTCTTGTAAGTGTTTGAATTAGAACATTCTCTGTCTCAGCTGATAAGGTATCATCATATCGACTCACTATTGTATTTTCCTACCACAGGCCGATGGGAAATCCCTGGTACTTCAGGTAGTTCCACATGCACTCCTTGACTTCTCACGTGGAGTCATGCGTGAAAAGTTTGCTGCTGTTGTTCGTAAGCCAGTTTTCACGTTCTCCTTCAGCAGAGGCACTCCCATTACTCGTGACCTATATATGAAGTTGTGCAAGGCCAGGGATAGCAAGGCTATCATTTGTTCAACCCCAACGAGTGTGAAGTCGTTTATGCTGAAGTTTGTTGAAATGATGAGACATTTGGAGAGATCCAAGGCGGGAGGAACGGCGCCCCCACCTTCGGGTGGAATGTTCCTTTCTCGCATAGCGTAAGTGATCTATGTTGGTGAAGCTTGAATCATGTGTGCCAAGTGGTTCACCAGCCGCTTCCATTGTTATTGTTATGCTTTGCTGTTCCATCGATTCACTGTTAACCTCTGATCAAATTGTTTTGTTCCAAATATCTACACTCACGGACACAGCCAAAGGTTTAGGGAACATAGTGTTGTAAATGAACTGACAGTCAATCCTGAGGATGTGTATTACTGTATTGAAATTGTTAAGCTATTCAGGGGTGGTGTGCTCCTTTTGGATGAGGTGGATTTGTTGCTCCACCCTCTCAAGAGTGAATTAAACTGGCCAATAGGGGAGAAACACCCCCTTGATTTCACTAGGAGCAAGAAATTTGGTCTGGGTCTCCGTTGGGACGCACAATGGCACTTGCTGGTAAGTTTTCACTGAATGGTATTCTTGTGAATTCTTCATAGGATCACTCTAACGCATGGCAACTTTCTTCTCTTCTGTAGGATGCCATCTTCTATGCATCGACAAAGAAGATGTCTGTCGACTTCAGTGACAGCCGAGAGGCTCTCACAATTCTGGAGAGCATTGCATCTACTATTCAACGAGGTGTAGCAGAGAATAAACTCCAGCATACTCCTCACATTGTTCTTTTGGATAGAGACTTTTACAGTAAGCAGCTCAAGCCGATGCTAGTTCGATGGCAGCTTTTGTACCTTAGGAGCAAGCGTCTGCCAAATATTGAAGACAGGCACCTTCTTTCTTACATGGCCAATGGACCTCTAAAAGATAAGCAAGCTGCTTCAGCAGTATCTGTTGCCCTCGATGATGAGTACATGAAGATGCTCAACTTGTCTCATGACTTGATCAACAACTTCATCCCCCATGTCATGTCGAAGATCAACAGAGTGTCCTTTGGTCTCTTATCCAAGGGGGATATCAAAATTGCGGAAGAGACGGATCCCAATATGTCAATGGCAAGAAGGTTGGCTGCAGTGCCCTTCATTGGGAAGGATGTGCCCAGTAGAGCAAGTCAGTTCTCGCACCCTGACATTGTCATTGGGCTAACAATTGCTGCTTATCGATTTGAGGGTATCCGCATGACTGACTTTATCACGAATCTCCAAGAGTTGAGGGATATGCTTGATGGAGAATTTGGTCCATACCATAAGAGACCGTCAGCGTTGAGATGGGTTTCTTGGGTGGAGGCCGCAGGAGGGAAAGTTCGAGGACCAAGGAAGGTGGACACTTCTGTGTCTGGTGACGACGAGACTGAATTTGTGGCAGCCCCTGCTTACAGTGGTGTCAGGTAAGGCAGCAGTTGATCATTGTTTTCTATGTCTATTGCTTCTTGTTTGACGAGTCTCACACATACTGATGCTGTTTTATTATAGGCCCAAGGATGACATTTGGCCTCTCCATCTGTTAGACTTGAGTGACGAAAATCACTTGGACATAACATTCCAGCTCTTGAAACATAGTCCTCAGGTCCTCAAGTTCTACTTGGACAGTTTTGTGTTCCCATTGGTGCTTGAGAATCATGGTGAAAAGATTGCAGGTAAGTGTTCACTGAATGGTATTCTCGTGAATTTTCATGAAATCACTCTAACTCATGGCGGAAAATCAATCAACGCCATAATGACTTAGCATCTGGGCAAGACCTTGGAGGTGATATGCTCTTCTCTCGTCGAGTCGGTTTCAGTGGTACCCCTTCTGATCTTTTGCCAGAAGAGCTTGGCCAGTGCCACTACGATGAAGGCGTGGATGGCAAGATTTATCATTACTTGACCTCTGAAAGCATCATGTCAAGCCGTGTGCTAGATGCCGACTGGACTGTGACGAAGGTTCTTGATAGCATCATCAAGAGTGATCCTCCGTTTCATGTGCTGATAGATACAGGGGCCCTCATCACAGGGTTAAGTAACTATGAAGTAGCGAGATATATGCTCACTAATGGGATCTCGAATGATTTTGATGGAGTTGTCTTCCTTGATCACCGTGATCGTAAAATGATTGTAAGTATTGGTATAGACTGCAACATACACTTTTCAACCAATGCAATGTTTATCCACTAACTACTTATTCTCCTTCATACTCAACATACAGCTTATGCGTCATGGAATGCATGTCGTGAGGCTTGCTCAAGCCGGTATACCTAACCATCGACGCTTTTCATTTTATGATCAGATTCATACAACAGGTATGGATATTCATCAGTGCATTGACGCAAAGGCTGCAATCACATTGGGCAAGGACATGACCTTCAGGGATTACGCACAAGGGGCATTTAGAATGAGGGGCATTGGGCAGGGCCAAACCCTTGAGCTCTTCATTATTCCAGAGGTGATGGAACGTATTAACCAACATGTGCGGCTTCTTTCAGGGGCTCGTTCAAATCCACAGCAAATTTCAGCCAGTGCATTGCTTTCTTTGGGCCCCGTCCAACCGCAAGTCTCTCAGAATCTACTTGTTAATGTTGCATCATGGCTTACTCTGAATGGAATGAAGTCGGAGAACATGCAATTTAGGCTACTATGGTAAGTGCGAAAATAGCTTTGTGTGTTTAACCAAAGTATTCTCTCAAATAACACCAACCGACGAACGGCTCACCTTTGCTCTGCCATTTTCAAACCAGTCACCAATCGGTGGAAAATGTGATCCGGAAGCGTGCATTCACGATAATGACCTCAGCGTACAAAGAGCTTACAGCATTTGCATTTTCTGGTCGACTGAAAGAAATTGCTGCCATTGCTGCTGCTGCGAAGGGTCAAGGAAGTCTATCTGCTGATTTGAGTGTTCTGTTTGATGGATCAAGAAAGCTATTCAATGATGATATTTCTGCAATTCAAGGCGTTCTGCAAGGAAATGCCCAGACATCGGTTGGAGTGGACAAGTTGCAAAGGTGCTTAGATGTCATGACTGAGAGATTGGATTTCAATGTACAGAACAGCATTCCCATGCAAACTCCCTTGTCTGAAACACTCACCAACACCGTCAAGCGTACCCGGGAGTTTATCACTAATGACTACGACAAGGCAGTTGTTGATAAAATCATCATGGTTCTTGTGAACTCTGAGACCATTGCAAAGAAAGGAGTCCTAACAAGCTCTGATGATGGAGCAGATGATGGCGATGGTGGTGACCATATTATGCAACGCGAAGAAGTTAGCGAAGAGGAAGTCCTCCAGGAGCAAGAGGAGGAGGAGGAAGAGGAAGAAGAGGAGTGAGTATAAGCAGGTAGCATTCAGTCATTGTATTTGTTTCTTCTTTTTCTTACAAATGATCGCATGCTTTTGTTATTCAGAGAGGAAGAAGAAGAGGAGGAGGAAGTTGTTCATGTAAGTTTGGTGGCAATCCTGATGTTTTGTGTCTAAACCACCCCCCTCTCATGCTTAATTTTATGTTTTAATATCAAATAATCTAGGAGTCTGCCAAGAAGAAGAAATATTCGAGGGACGGCGAAAATCCTACTCCCTGGAATGTCAGATCATTGTCTGTGCCGAGGCATAACATGCAAATTCGAGGTCAAAACTATCATGAACATTCATGGGAGCAACACTTCTTCCCATCTTCCGAGTTTTCTGTGAAGAACAGCTTGTTTTCAAAAGCATCTCAATTGAAGTTCCCAAATTACCTCTACATGTCTAACAACTACTATGAGAAAGGATGGGGTCTTAAGAGTCACCGTCGATTGAAGAATGTTATCATTATTATGGAATTCTGTCCCTCCAAGACCATGTTAGCTGGAGTTGCAGCATCAGGTAAATCATTTTCGGCGGCACAAGAGAAAACTCTCCAACGTGCTTTCACTGCCTCGGATGGCAAGATGATGGATCGCATTAAAGTTTCTGAAATGAAGGAGGTACTCCGGGCAGTGGATGTGATTGGTGATGACGAGAAAGAGAAGGAAAAATTCTTGTCCAACATCAACCTTGACCCTAATGGAACTGTTTCCTTTGACGAGCTAAAACAGGTGCTCAGTGAAAAAGTGCAATACAAAATTGAGGCTGGACGGTACTATGTAGCTTTGTCTTTAGCGGAGGCACAGTGTATGAGGTTGGCTATTCATGGGCAACACAAAATTCCCTTCATTCCTGGCATGGATGCAATAGTTGCCTTGCGTACAGAAAGAACACTCCTTGACTCCAGTGTTGGCTTTGAGGAAGCCCAAACATATCAGCAGACGACAGCACAGGCTTGCTTCCGCTTCATTGATAGTGCTGTGAACTTTGCACCAAAGGAAGTCAATGTCCTTCTACGAGCATTGCAAGATGAAGTCCCAGAAGAGAGATCTAAGTTTTTCATGGAAATCAGAAGCAATCGCAGACGAAAGCAAACTGATCCTAATGGGACCCCGCTCAAGAAGGTATTTTCTGTCCAGGATGAGCATAATGTACTTCAGTATCGCATTGCAGTGGGCAGGATCACAGCACTCCTCAAGTCTCGAGGCATGTATGCTCGTGATGCATTTGCTGCCTTTGATCAAAATCGTGATGGTATGTTGTCAGGCAGTGAGCTTCAGGCTGGTCTGGATTGGCTTGGTCTGAAACTCGATACCATGCTGCTAAGGCAATTCATGAGGGAGCTTGATAAGGACAAGGACGGATTCATTAACTTGGAAGAATTCAAGGAAGCAGTGGGTTGGGAAGAGACTGAAGGTGAACCAAACATTGCAACTTACAGTGGAGTCCCTCTCCCCCCACCACCAAAGGATGTTGGCCATAAGCATAAGCTCGCCATTCCTGCGCCAGTCCTTGCTGGCATCAAGCTAAAGGTGAAGAGAGCCGGAAAGTTCAACCAAATCTGGACAAGTCAAGGAAGTATGAGTCGCGTGAAGGGCAGTGTTTGGGAGCCTGCTGACCACAAATCTACCTTCAAGTCCAACCGAGCCTATGTTTATTTGGGTCACTATGGTGGTACTGGTTTTGATAATCCCAACAGGGACGGAAACCCCAGATTGACATTGGAGATTACAGACACCACTGGAAGTTGGGTGGGAGGAAGCAGCTGGCTGCCATTTGTCCTTGATCGATACCTCCCCCGCCCCGCACGCTACCGCCTTGTCTGGAGCATTACCCAAGGAGCCAATCCCTTTTATGCATGGGAACCAGTACCTCCCAGCGATGAGTTTGTGGCATTGGGTTGCATTGGAACGAAGACAGATAAACCCCCTGATGTTCGTATGATGCGATGCGTGTGCAAACATTGGTGTACAGAAAGCAAAAATTTGAAGAGTATCTGGAATGATAGTGGCTCTGGTGGCCGCGAGGGGAGCATTTGGATTTTCAACTCTTTGAATTTGCTTGGCTTTGTGAATGGACACGATCCCCCCCGACGCAAACCATATGATCTCAAGAATCACCGCTTCTTTTTGAGGGAATATAGTTGCATCAAATCCAATGCAATTATACCCGCTCCAGGTACCTAGTGTCATCAAAACCTTAACGAAAACAATTCTATGGTATCTAGTGAGAATTTCATTTTCAACTCTCCTTTGGTGTTCTTCTTTGTGAGGTATATTTATGCTGATACCCAATTATTTTCATTGGGCAATAGAGGGATGTAGGTAGGTAGGTAGTAGGTGGCCCAAATCTTGCAGTACAATAATACATATCTAACTACCTACTTCTACCATACCATTCATACCATATTGTACCATATTTTTGTATGTGCCATGTGTATCAATGCTAATCAAATGATGATGCTGTCTCAAAGTCAAAGAAATAAGCCCCCCAAGCAAATTACTGTCGTCCAGTGTTGGATTGGATATCATGTATCTATTTGGTATCGTATCTATGTACTGTACAGTATCTCTACTGTTCTCTAGCTAGGTACATAATAGGTAGGCCTAGGTATGTACCTACATCGGCACCCATCTTTCTATCTTGGATAAAGTAATACATTCTGTGCTGGTCTGCCCACAGTGCACATCTTATCATTTATTAGTTCTGGGCGGCGTGCTTTGTTAAGAAGAATGGAGTACTAGGTACTACCTTAGTACCGGTAGCTGTCATGTTGAACATGGATATGGATCATGACTCTGATACTATTCCTATGTTGAAAAGCTACAGAAAAGTAGCTCCAAGCAAAGTCATACGCTAGTTTAGAGTGTTTTTGTGTGCTGCGACAGAGCACCCCATCCATGGACAGATAAATTGTCTAACTCTCAAGGTACATAGTCATAGCTATCATGTAGGTACCTAGCTAGGTAAGTCCACCATCTGCACCAAGCTGATGTCATTCAGTTTTTGTCTGCTGCGAAGGAGCACCATGCCCCATGATGGCCACCTAAATAATGCTGGTATTCTTATTGGCTTCAAATCCCAAGCACCACGCATCTCATGCATCTCAAGAGCACCATAGATAATAGTACCACTTCTCTCAGGCTACATCATTTCAACATGCGGGATCATACGAGTCATTCAATGCCCCACATCTCCTTCTGGACTCATTGGCCCCCTTATACTCGGCCATTGCCCCTATCTAGCAGGGCCCTTGCTGCCCTTGCTGCAAGACAAATACAGGGCAACAGACGGTTCCGGAGGAATGAAGGAGCATTAAAAAAGAGCTGTGCCAATACAAATGGCATAGTGGAATATGTACCACCACGGACTCTCGAATCAACCAAGGCCGAAACTACAAAAAGGAGGCAGAAGATGTACGGTAAGCTATTCCCGTACGGGCTCCCCCCAAATCTGAGTTATAGGGAGCTGCGCATCCAATCGAAAAAAATGCAGGAGCGCCCAATCTTCAAGAGGAAAGAAAAGGATCTTGAGCGCATGTGCTGTGAAACGGAAGGGCTCTTTTATAGAGTTGTGTATATAGGCCCTTCCGTGACTGATTTGTGGACAGAGACCAGAGTTCGGAGGAAGAGGATGAGGTTAAAATTGTTGAAGCATCACCAGTTCAAACTAGAACAGATGCAGTGTATCAATCTGACAATGAGACCTTTGTCAAACCGGTTTCTTGGTGGAATTGCTTATGATTTTTACAACGAAAGCCAGGTGATTGACTGCCGATCTGGAGATTATTTAGAGAAGTGTATGTGCCGTGGCGTTAACCAAGACCATGCATTTTTCTGGGGGGGGTCATTGTCAGATGAGGAAGTGGAGAGGAGAATTCGCACTTGGAAGCAATGCCCAAACTGCGGGAATCGATACGACCCCGATGAGCTTGGGCTGATGGACCAACTTTTTCGGATGTGTATGGATCGCCAGGAAATAAGAACCATGTTCAACCAAGGAGCCATAGTATGTTGCGGTGGCGGCGTGCATTCTGATTCAAGGGTAACGTACGCCCGGATTAAAATGTTCCTTGTGCCTCGGGTCCGGAAAATTGTTGATACTACCAGTGGGGGTCTGTTACACAACGATGGGCGCGAGGGGATGTTGAAGGATGTAATATGGGAGATTGATAAGTTTGTTTGGGGGTTGCACAAGAGCCATAAAAGAGACGTCCAGCTGCAGGGACGGGGCGGGATGAGTCATTTAGATGATGGGAGCAGCATGCTGTCTGCTTTTAGATGCTGGCAGGACATAGTTAGTACGATGGACAAATGAATAGGAATAAGCCAGGAGTATAAACATGATACTTGAAGTAGTATTATCAGTGTCTATAATTAGAAGCAACATGAGAGTATTGGCAATACTAGTAATGGCTGCTTGTTCATGCCTGACTGGATAGGTATCATGACTAGTGCGATGACATCGTACCATATTCCATGCCAATATCGTACCAATATCAACAGCAGAACCACCTTCCGGTTAGCCCATGCCGACAGATACAGTATCATGTACAATATTGTACCATACTGTCGGTTGATTGGTACGGATATCAAAAGTATTTTTTGGTCGTGGCCTCTCCTCTCGGTATGAAGTTTTGTTTTTGAGCTTCAACAACATGATAAATTCTAACAAAGTGAAATCTGTTCCAACAAAAGAAACCCTGTACAAGGAGGAATCATCCAAACGAGCCAGCGGATCTCCTTTACTTCTTCTTTCTGCTTTCTAGCTTCTTGATTTTAGCCAAGATATATTTCTTGTGGCGGCATATCTTCAATTGTGACACACATTGAAAAGTTGGGCTCTTCTGCCAAACTTTTGGGGCCACTCTCTCTAGCTACATACATAAGAGGTACTCCTTTTTTTGATCTAAGCTGGAATCTGTGGGCCGTTCATACAAATACAAGTTCAGATATCTTTTATTTTGTTCTCTCTCATGTGTGTGGTTTAGGGGGCATAGCTTTGAAAAATGTGAGTAAAAGCCACTAACTGGAATCCAAGCTTCGTCAAGAGGTTGAGTGTGGTTGAGCTTTTGATTTTTAGTCTGATTTATTTTAGGCATATGGCTTGGTTTACGCTAGGTGTGCAACAGGTATAAAAATTATTACAGTATGTACTTCGCTTTACATCGCTCATTTGTGACGTCCTTGGTTCCAC
>JAZGVS010000273.1:0-16800 GCA_037356235.1 Bacterosira constricta
GGACCCTATTTTGCCATTTTTGGGCCTGTTTTGATCTGTATTGAGCCCCTGTGAGCTGTGAGATCCAATCTCAACGGATGCTGGACAATTTATTTACAAATATGTAGGAATTAGTATATTATCATGAACCACTGAGGAGAACGGTCTCAATTTTCGATCTCTTATCCGGGACAGGACTTGTTGTCGCGCGCGCGCTCTACTTTTATGTACCTCTCTCTCCTATCCTATCGTAAGTACCTCTACTATGGTATGGTACCTAGAGGTACATAGAGATATCGTGCGTGGTGCGAGACAAAATAATCTGCAAAGAGGCAGGTGATCGAATGAAGCATATCTATTGGGTACCGTACCTAGGTACCGGTACCTCTATTCCCGTGCTCTATTGCAGTTGATCGTGTCGTGATTCTTTATGGCGTTGAGCGTTGAGGTAAGAAGAAACTCGTTGCAATTCTCGTTTAGCCCGTTGAGATTTTAGATTCGCTCGCTCATCATCATCTGCCCGTCCCACAACATGGTGCCCACCACCTGTGCCCATATCGTACCTGTACCTACGACCGTTACCCCACATTATTTATTCACCACATTCAACATTCATTTGATCGATCAGCGCTGTGCTGCGAGATAAGATCACAATAAGTAATAGGCTCAACGACAAAACAATATCAAAATCACTCACGTTCGCATGCAACAATGGACGCCACAAGACCAATGAATAAACACGAGGGCAGTAGCATCCTTGGTCCAAAGCCAAAGCGCCCCCTGTCAGCATTCAATCTTTTCTACAGATTCAAGCGACAGAAGGTCCTAGACGCCATATCGCACAGTAAGGCAGACAAGGACGACATCACCAGGTTAGTCGATGCCGCCCCGGGCTTGGAGCACCACGATCACAATGCGACCGAAGACGCTTCGTCTGAGATGCTGAATGATATGCGGCGCAAGAACATTCGGAATGATTTGGAGGACAATTTGTTGCCACGGGATACGCGGGACCGCGCACATCGCAAAAATCAGGGTGCAATGAACGGCTCAATGAGTTTCCTTGAACTCGGAAAGCTCATGAACACTAGCTGGAAGAGTTGCGACGAATTTGCCAAATCGGTGTTTAATGATCTCGCCGAAGAGGGAAGAGAGATGTATCGTCATCGTTTGAAGGAGTACAACGATCGGGCATCAAGTATGGGCCTACTGACGGAGTGCCCCAAGGCCAAGGCATCGCCCCCCACAAAGAAGAAGTTTCCCACCAAGAAGAATAGAGCTGTAAAGGCCTCATCGGGCGATGAAGTAAGGGATGACGACAGTGTCAACAATGAAATAGTTGGGGCGAATAGGGGCCATTTACCATCAGGGAATTTGTCTCAAGTTGATAATATCAGTGGCCCCGGGAACGCCCGTGAAGCCACACCAAGTCTTAATCTGGGCCGTCAATCTGAGAACAATGTCCCAGATGTCGGGGACAATGTACTCATGAGACTAGCCACTGTGTCAACAGATTACAGCACGTCTCAAGAGTACCATCAACATTACGACCATTTCAATGACGCTGAAGTCAATTTGCGGGCGCGCGTGAGGGAACTCGAAGGACAACTGGCCGCAGAACGACTACGGGCGCGTGTCAGAGAAGANGTGTCAGAGAGCTTGAAGCTGATCTGGCAAGGCAGAGAGCAGTTGAAGAACAGCTACGGGCACAAATCGGGGCGCTCACGCGGAACCATCATGGCATAGGAGCATCAGCTGCAGTGGCCAATCCGCCGCCCATGCAAGGAGATGGACTCTGGTCACTTGTGTCCGCAAGTATGATCCATCCATCAGTGAGAGCCCGGGAGCGTACCGCTATGCTTTCAAGGATGGTTGCCGCGAGAAATGTTCCCACTCTGCAACATGCGCTGCCTTTCCCGCCTGTTCCTCGGCCAACAGAGGATGACACCTATGTTAGGCAGAGGGATCCCACCGACGATGATTCACCAAACAAGAAGCAACGATGCAGCTGATTCTAGCACGAGATCGGTGGGTAACATTTGATTCTGTATCCCAGGGATTCTTTGTGAATTCTTTAGGTTTTAGAAGGAAATAATTGAGAGTAGTAATACTCATCATTAGGTTTAGAAGTTTGTTATCCAACAAGTAGTTTGTTGCGTTTATTAACCAAGTCGTATGTAATTACGACTTTCATATCTCCATCCCGTTGACAATCCCCGCACCTTTTACTCCATCTGTGTAATCTACAATCGATACGTTAAGGCGAAGTACAATATGGCTGTGGTGATGTAGTATAGATCATCTTAGGACATTTAAAAGATAACACAGGCAAATCTAATTCAGAAAATCAAGAGCTGTCTGGGATAACTTAGATTCGTAACGCATTGACCACACATGAGGAGTGTGCCTGATAGGTGGGAATGCATTCAAAGTAAAGTCAATACTTATGATTTGATAATACGCTCCCCAATTTCAATTAGCACATTGTCAACGACCAATGTCAAACCAAGAGGTACTTCTCCTCCTTTAGATGATGTTTCAGATTGTATCCTTTGACATCTTTTCAACCTCAAAGCACTTGCCGATAGTCGAAGTTTATGTAACGGAAGGAGTTCATTTTTGAGACTGTTAATTTCCTCGTTACCCGCCTTTGCAAAACTAATCAAGGGTGCCCACAGTGCTTTGATTGTAGGAGTCCAATATATCGGTATGTTACCAAACCTTTCTGCTGTTTCATTGCTGTTTAATATACGAGCATTTTCCCAACCAGAGAGAGTAAACTTTCGTTTTCCTTGGTTGTCATTCCCATCATCTGGTCCATCGGATATAATATCCCCACTTTCCACAAAATCAATATCAGCTACCTGTGCTGGAACTCCCCAAGCTTGTTGACATACATCTTCTGCAACTTGCGTAGAGACGTAGAGGTTGGTACCCCATTGACCTATCCCCAACTTTCTCTCATCAGTATTGTCAGTATTTCCTATATTAACCTTTCCCAAACCAACCACGCCTCCCATTGTCACATATTCTCTATAAGGGCCCACGGGAGATACGTCATATTCCAACACGACCGATCCACCAAGAGAATAACCAAATAGAGATAAAAGATTTGCAGATGGCGGCTGTGCGTCGCTGGAGATGCGTACCAATGAAGGGCGAAAGATGAAACGGCCTTCAAATCTCCATGGGTATTCAGGGTCGAGCCCATTCCTCTCGCCGATGATTTTTGTTGGAGCAGGAGCCAATGAGGGCAGTGTTGGCCATTTGAATGCTTGCAGTGATGTTGACGAGACTGTTGATGCTGGTTGGAATGTCCCAATCGGCAGTGATGAAAGGTTGCGTGGTGCATGGAAACTTTCAGCCAGAGGAGTATGCAAGAGTACAAAGTAACAGCACGATTTGATTACGCCAATCATGGCAGAAGCATTAGTCATCTGGTGGATAGAATCCTAGAGATGTAGATAGGCTGGTCAGTGGTCAGTGGCGTAAGATGTTAGCTGTATCTTGGATGGTGAATATCTACTTCTTGTGAGAGAAGCAGCAGTTGCAGTGGCAGTGGCAGTGCGTGGCGATTCTGTTCTTGTGTTCTTCGGCTTGCATCTTGCTGTTGGATGTTGGATTGGGCCGATGAACGATGAACGATGAACGATGAATGACTCAGTCAGGACAGTGGGATGTTTCGAGGAGGCAATGTTGGAATAAGTATTTGATATGGCGGTAAAATTACTCGTGACCGAGATGATTCACGATTCACAACCAACAACATGACCGACCTCGCTTGAACTCGCGCTATTCTGTTCTTTCCTCTCTCTAGGTATGCAGAATGCAGAGGGATAAGATATTTCACCCAGCTTCTCATAGCTTCTCACCTGCCTCCTGCCTGAGATATGCTCTTTTGTGTATCATCGCATCACCCTATGGTACATCACCTCAAGCAACGTCAAATTTATTGTCAAGATTTGTTCTCACTTCCTTGTTGTACAGCGACTCTTGTGATTTATTTTATCAGAAGAATTACCCCATCCTTTGAGTTGTGTATTATTTAACCAGTGGTCTGAGTTGACAGCAAGAATGAAAAAAATAGTCCTTCACAGTCCTTAGTTTTTCTTTATATTCTATTGGGTTAGTATTTTAGCATTGGAAGTAAGCACATTCATCATTGCTTCGTTCAACATAGCTGTGTGCAATCATTTGAACAGAGCAGAGCAACTCTGATAACAGAAATGTCACCAAGAGTTGTGCAGTGCAAGCGTCGTATTGAAATGCCTTGACTCTTTGCAGTCTAAGAAGGATCTCTGGATTGAGGACTTTGGTGGAAGTGCACTGATATGGGGATTTATTGTGATGTACGGTAGAGAATAGTCAATATGACAGTATGACTAAGATAGCGATTGCTGACTTTGGTATGCCAGAAGTCCTGAATGCCAGTTGAGTTCGGAGTAAAAAGAGATATGAACTGGGTCTTCGTGAGTCGAACACATCTACCTTCACTTATGCTACCTGGTTACAACGCGACATGAGTATGTATAGTGGCATATCTGCACCCATGCTATCTGGTTTCTATAATGACTATTAGAAACGGTAAACCAATGGTAATATTCGGTGCTAATTTAATCTGAACTAAAATTATTTCAGATGAAATATACAAGTTAAACAGGCGATGACCATTTGGAAAGGTAGGTCTCATCTCTCTCCATCCCCGTGACCCTATACAATATTGACAAGTCTCGAAGATGATAGATTGGACAGAGCTTTGGATGAAAAAGAGCTGACAAATGGTCTCTTTTCATTCAGTCCTTCACGTTCCGGACAGAAAAATCTCTCAAGCCATGTGGTCCCCGCCCAACCTGTTACTTGACGCCTTATCCTTACCCTTCTTTCCCCTAGTAGGCTCCTTGTGCGCCACAAACTTGGGCTTGGGCTGCTGCACATGAAAGTGCATATTCCGGGTTTGCGCGGCAGCATCCCGTCCACCCTTACTGTCGAGTCTTGGTGGCGGCTTCGAATGCACGGCATTCTTTGTCTCTTCGTCCTTCATGGCGCGGAGATCGAGTAGGATGGGATCCTTGGAGTCGTCCTTCTTGGTGATTTGGTCGTTAGGGTCAGAGCCCGAGATGTCCTTGAGCCAGTTGGCAGCTGTGGAAAATCCAGTGGTCATAATGGTTGATGTAGTTGCGATTGGAATTCTCGTTTGTTAAGTTGTGATGTGATTTCTATTTGTTCTGTGGAATGGGAGATGGTGATTCCTGAGGCGATGCTGTCAGTATTTTGTTGCTATTGAAATGGTTGATCTAGAATGAACTTCTTGTGGGTACTTGATGTTGGGCAGAGATGCTTTTTATGTTTATGAGCAGAAGATGAATGTGTCGTGTTGTCGTGCTGTTCTTGTGCTGCGCGAGTTGGATCGATGTCGATGGATTATTTGGATCACACGCGGTTAGTTGACGAGGTGTCAACGCGAACGCAAAACGCAATCAAATCTTGGATCTTGTGTGATCGCTCTTCCATCTGCTTAGTTTTCCCTGCACTGTCTGTATCTTCATGTATTTATTGACTATGTACTTATGCATCAACTACCGCTGTAAACCAACCAAGAGATCTCATCTCTTGATCTTGCCCCCTGATCTTGCCTGTTGTTGTGAGCATGTTGTAGATAGTACTGGATACTGGATAGGCCTAACGAACCACACTTCTCAACTGCAAATAGGGGTAAGTAAAAAGACAACTTTGTATTTTGGGGATAGAAACGATCTCTTGCTGCTGCTAGTATTACCCAGTATAGTATTCTATTATCTTTTGCTATCTATTAGGAATAGATATCATGATTTTTGTACGATATTTGGTTGAAAAATGACTTTGGACCTTTCCTGAACCCTATATCATGCATCCAACTCTCCAACTCTCCAACTCTCCAACTCTCCAACCTCGACCTCGAACCTCTCGATCCAACAATATGCTACCGAATTTACTGTCATATGCAGCAGTTTTGCTGATCAGCGCAAGCGGTGCACAATCAAAGGTCAGTGGGCAGCCAATCGAGAAGGGTTGGCGCATTGGCGGCATGACCAAGCGATGTGCACGACAGGTCAAACGGATTTTGCTGTTCGGTGCAGATTGTTTATGATGAAAAACGCTTAAATAATATCATTATCTGCTTTCCATATTCATCTTATCTCTAGGACTCCTCATCCGCAAACAGTCTCAGAGACACATTCAACACTATGTCTGATGCCGCCAAAGCCAAGTTTGCTCGCCCATCCGATTATGCCGCCGTCGATGGCAGCGAAGAACCATCTGCCTCCGCCTTTGGCACATCACTATTCTCAAAGGTCTGTGAAGATTTCCCAACTGGGAACGTCCTTCTTTCACCTCTATCCGTACACAAAGCACTAGCTTTGGTCAGGGATGGTGCCACTATCGGTAGCACAAATGAAGCTGAAATGAAGCAACTATTGGGCTCATCATCTTCGATTGAAGAGACGGCGGAAGATGGTGACCCCGATGTGCAATTAAACATTGCGACATCCGTTTGGGTGAACAATCTCAAGGAGTCTTATGTAAACGGAGCCATAGCAAACCATTCTGCAGAAGCTGAGCCATTGCCAGAGCGCTATACCCCTATAGATGAATGGATTGAAGACAAGACAAATGGTATGATCAAAGGTTTCCTTGGTGATGACAAGTTAAGCGATGATATTGAGGCTTTAGTCGTGAATGCGGTATATTTCAAAGGGGCGTGGACCACTGAATTTGATCCCAAAGACACCGTTGATGGAGAATTCACTTTGCGTGACGAATCAAAGTCACCAGCAAAATTCATGAGTGCCACCTTCAAAATGGAAATACTTCAAGATTCAGAGGCATTGGGAGGGGCCTCGGCAGTTATGTTGGACTATGGCAAAAAAACGACAAATTATGAGCCTGCGGAATTTGCTGCCATATTCATAAAACCAGCTACATCAGAAACTGAGTCTATGAACGACGTCATAACTGGTTTGAATTCTCAGTCAATAGATGATATAATGGATCGGTCGTGGAAGACTAATGCGAAGGTCGTGCTACCACGTTTCAAACTTGATTTTGGGCCTCAAAGCCTCAAGTCTTCGCTAGAGGATATGGGCATACGGGCTGCATTTGATCAAACCCCTGATAAATTTGACGAAATGAGCTTAGATCCTGGGTTGCACATGGGTGATGTTTTCCATGGTGCAGCCATGGAAGTTACGGAGGCAGGAACTGAAGCAGCTGCTACAACTGCTGTCCCAATGCGCAGTAGAAGTCTGCCTCGTCCTCCTCCTGAGATTACATTCGATCGCCCATTTGTTGTGGCTATCATTCATAAGTCTACAGGAGAACCAGTGTTTATGGGTAGGGTAGAAGAACCTGTCTTGGTGTTTTGATCGAAGTGCTGGGAATGTAGATTAGATTGGTATTTACAATAGTTAATAATGCAATATGGCGTGATATAATTGAATTCCAATCTATCCTATGATGTGCGGGGTACAATTCTGAAGCTATTTTTGAGCGGAATAAAATTGTGAAAAATCGCAAGAGAGGCCATCTTTGCTCTAGAGGGGAGAATACTTACCAGCACAATTTGATAACACACTGACAGGTAATAATGGGAGCTGATAGCTGATGAATATTTTTCAATACAGAATTCAGGGAAGATCATCTAACTACTGTGACTCAATCAAATCACTGGTCAAGGTCAGAAACAAGAATACTTTTGGTATGTGATACTGGTGGGTTTAACGAAATCATGGTTTTAAAAGAGAAAATTTCGATTTGTGGTGCAGCGAGGGAGTTGTAGTACGAAACGTCAAGATGATATGGAATGCGTATTATTACAGGGACCTTTCAGTACTACAAGATTAGTCACCGTTTCCTAATCATGCTTAATCCATCTCTCAAGTTCATCATCAACACATCCACTCGTTCATCCTTCAAAACAGCACTGTTAAATCTATGCATCTTATTAGCCAGCTTGCGTGCGCGGCGGTTCTTCCGGAGTAATTCCTTATCCTCGCTTACCAACTCATCACTACTGGAGTCATGTCCACCACCATTGCTAGCTGCATCTAGCACAAGTCCTTTCCACAAAACATTATCCACCAAGATGAGCCCCCCTTTCTTCAAAACACGATCATTACTGACCAGAGCATCAACATAGTCCATCAGACGAGTTTTATCAGCATCAACAAAGACAATATCAAATGCTGCGTTTGTGGGGTTATTCATTGCCATTTCTTCAACTGTTGCAAGTGCGTCGTTGACTCGAAGCAATTCACACCCGGCAATATTATTGTATGTGAATGATATGGAATCCCCGTCAAAGTCTGTCACTAGGATAGGTTAGAACCAAACAGAGAGAAACATATCAGATGCGATACAAACAAACAAGAGTTGCAGAGCACGACCAAGATTTATGTTCTGGTATACTTCAGACGTACCACCCTCTGAACCTTCCTGGAAGAACTTAGCCGCTTCATCTGCCCCCTTGTCTCCAATACCATGCTCTGCCATCATCTCCAAGTGTTTTGATGCAAGACCTAACGCTCTCCTATCACGCTCTAATGATAACACAAATGGACCACCACCATCCCGGGTACCAACAATATTATTCATGGTTGGCACTGCAGCGGCACCCTCTAAAAAGCAAGCCGTGGCATACCCCGTAAACGTTCCTATTTCAAGAATACGTCCCTCACGAGACATGGATGCCAATGTAGTTAGAAGACTTCCCTGCATCGATCCTGATACCATGTGTGCACCTGATGGAAGGAATTTGCGTGTGTTTGATTCTATTTCTCGTAACAGGGGTGGGGGTTTGGTAGAATGAGCAGAGCTGTAGTCATCGAGGCTTGAGTAGATTACATCATCGCTGTTGTTGTTGCTGCTGCTTCTTGATTCCTCCTTCTTTTCTTCATCGTTAGTGGAAGCAAACAAACTATTTTCTGCTGTTGCAGTAGCTCCAACCACATTTCTCATTGGTGCCATACCCGCATTGACAACTCGTCCCTTACACCCCTCCGAACACGTACCAAAGAACGAATCCCTACAAAATTCACACTGCACCATCCTGAAATGACAATTCTCATTCTTGCAATTCGTAACCAAATGAGTCTTACCTCCACAAGTATGGCACGTACCCAACTGGTCATTGGTAATCCTCCTTCCCATTCGTCCATCGAATACGTAATTGACTCCTTTGAACATACTGGGCTCTGCTTCCTCTTCTTTAATGGATGGTTGTTGTTGTTCGTTGAGACTTCGATCGTAGGCGACTACTCCACCAGCAAGGCGGGAAACATTAGTAAAATCAAGTTCTTGGGTGAGGTAGGAAGCGACTTTGACGCAACGAATGCCACCCTGAACACATGCATACAGCAGATGTATCATAAGTGAGAATACACAAAACTTGGAAATAGAATTGAAATACTTGGCATGAACCATGAACATTCCATACTGCACCAAACACCAGTCATTAACTCACCGTACAATAAGTCATGATTGGAGCATCCTTCGGCACATCCTTCAATCTCTCCTTCAAAACATCCCAAGAATCGCGAAAGTTTTCCGTATTCAACGGCTCTGCCAACTCAAACTTGCCCACTTGTGTTTCATAGTTGTTCCTACAGTCCAACACTATTGGCAACTCTGACGAGGAAGAATCATCGCTGCCTTCTTCTTCTTGTGCATCCTTCGCCTCCTTCAACTTCGCATGCCATTCCAATGGAGGCATATCATACCCAGCACTACTCCAATCCAAAGGCTTTTCCAATCCATCCGCAACAATCTGACTGCGTACCCTCACATGCAAATTCTTAAATGGTGGATCACTCTCAAACTCGGCCATGTCCACGGGAATAGGGTCGACATTCAATCCATTCTCAATGTGTACTCCCAAGACTTGATACAAGTCACTCCCACCCTCAGTAAGGGGTAGTGTACAGCATTTGAGAAAGTTGGATAGGACATTGGTAGGTATGGACATTTGAGCATTGATGCCTTCATTCGCGACGTAGATTCTTCCAAGTGCACCGAAAGGACGCCATGTTCGTTTGAGTGCTTCGGCCGTTGCTTCTGGATCAGGAATGCCTAATCCTTCATTGTCATCCGTGGGTGGAGGGAAGGAGTAGAAGGATAGCATGGTCATACTTGGACTAGATTGTGGATCGGACATGTTGACCAGGTACGGAGGAGTCGGTGGCGGTGGTGGTGCATTTGGATCCTTGGTCACGTGGAGTACTATCGTTGGTCGTTTCATAACAGTTGTTTGGTTATGCTCAAGGTGCTGGTGGAAGAATTGTTCTGCTTGGTAGAAT
Source organism: Bacterosira constricta (assembly GCA_037356235.1). Lineage (NCBI taxonomy): Eukaryota > Bacillariophyta > Thalassiosirophyceae > Thalassiosirales > Thalassiosiraceae > Bacterosira > Bacterosira constricta. Next base: position 10,311 of record JAZGVS010000273.1, read on the forward strand.
GCATCTTGGACATCCGCATCGGAAGATAAGGACCATGTTCCCAAATGCTGTTCCGTGTTATTCTCTAGTATAATATCATCCATTTCTTCAGGATGGGTCAAGACATTCCCCTCTGTATCCAATGTAGGCAAGCTCGCTGACAATATGTACGTGCTCTTCTTCAGTCGACGAAAGAATTCATGGATTGTTTTCTTCAGTGCCCTGAGTGAAGTACATGCAAACTCCTCTGTATCATCCTCCGATGGACGCTCTACAAACATCCGACCCCGCTTCTCCCGCCCATTCATTTTCAGTTCCTCTCGGAGTGTGGGACAGGTGACAACCTTTACAGCGTACAACGTTGGGGTTGATCTGCCATTCTCTGCTCCTCCATTCGTACTTTGGGTTGTCAAAGTTCTAAATCGCATATTACGCTCGCGATCGCTATCCAACGCTTTTTGACGTGATTCTTTTCGTTTGCGGGATATATCATTGCGACGTTGGACTATTTGTTGGTTGGCCATGGCATGGTAGGCTGCTCCGTCTAATTTACTATCATTGGATGATGCTGATAGATGTAATTTGGTTCTTATTTTGGAATATTGGGAGGATGCTAGGATTGATATTGGAGATTTTTGATATTGTGCCCATGGTTGCTGATTTTGTTGATAATGGCGATGACGATGATGATCATGTAGCTGAAACGCAGCTCGAGTGGAGGCAATGGAAGGCAAAGCAGAAGCAAATCCCGCTGTGATGGATGCCATCATGTTGTGCTTCAACACTGTACTGCTGCTCCTACGAGCATACTGATTGGTAGAAGCAAGAGCAGCAGCGTGCCATCTTGAAGTAAAACCAACAGCAGGGCGCATCATCGCCGATGATTTGTGATCCTTGCCAATAAAGCAGCGACCGGCATGATTGACGAGCTTATTGCCGATTGAAAAAATGGGAATATTAGTATTCGCTCTTGTCATTTGAACAAGAGTAGCGATTGCCAGGAGCAGTGATAGCCTCGTTGGTATGGTGGGCTTTTGCATGTTTGACATTATATGATGGGCAGGAATGATGAATGATCTGGGAGCTGTTGGACGGTGAGTGGATGTTTTATGGTGTGGGTGTGGTGCATGTCAATGTCATGGTCATGGTGCCACTTCCGCCGAGCAATAAATAATGTGTGGCGTTGTGCTGGATGTTGGATTGCGTGATGATGTCTGTTGATGTTGTTGTGGGCGGTGATGGCGGGCGCCCGCAGAGTATTTACACATAGGAACTCCATATCGGTATTATCGATTGCGCGCAACTGCTCGCGCGCATTAGCTTGACACAAATCACAAATCACCAATCAACAGCAACACCAACACCAACAACCCAAGGACATGACAACAGACCAACTTCTTGCTTCTTTGCGAACACCCCTGCCCCCTGCGAATGCGAACATCATGAAATCCGAACTTTTTTCGCTCGCTCGTAGGCATAAATCTCGGCACGAGATGAGTTTGTTGCTATCACTATCACAGTGGCTAGCGATCGTGTGTCGGCGGCAAAGAACCATAATCACAGCACGCTAAAGCAAAGCAAAATAATGGATGCCACCAACCTCGAAATAGAAGCCGCAGCAAACCGATTGGCAAATTTACTACGCACAGCCAACGCCTGCTCAACAGAGGTAGATACCACACTCTCCAAGATCCGCGCCAAGTGTGTCCCCCACCCAACTCCAGAGGAAACCCTAGCCGAACAACGCGTCGAGGCTGCATTGGCAGCTCAACGAGCTGTCGCCCTCCTCCGGACCGAAGCGAGATTGCACTCCATCGCGGCGGAGCGGTGCTCGAGAGTCGTCACGAGGTTGGAGGATACAGAACGACAAATGGAGAGTAATAGCGCAGCATTATCAGAGGAAGATGTAGATTTGAATCAAGCAGCGCAGAAATTCAAACGGTCGGTAATTCTTCCAGAGTCTACGGAAACATCACAGCGGTTCAAAATGGCCGGGGAGTCGGCTGATGCAGCCATACAAAAGGAAAAGGAATTTGTCACCCTTCGTCGGAGAGCGTGTGAATCGGTGGCTGTCATCATTCGGCAAACAGAGCTTGACTTCAACCGGTTATTTGTCGAAGCTCTTAAATCAACTAATGGAGTGAAAAATACCATTAGTGTGCATTCGATTTGCAGTGAAGTAAGCAAACGTTCTTGTCCTGGTACTGGTAGGCAGCTCATTCCTGATGGTTTGTCCAAATCCTGCCTGGACTATCTCAGCTGGTTGCGTGAGGAAGCAACTACTATGCTGGGGAGTGGCGATGAGGGGAAAGGCGGTTCAGCAACATCCGAATTCAAAACCTTGCTTAACCATCTCGCGAAGGAGTTTGGTGGAGTTGCCACATTAGCCCCTCTAAAAGGATACAAACGAACTCTTCAGAAAGTCCAAGACAAGTACATGGGAGATTTTTCTCGAGTATTAGATCTCGCTCGGGGAATGGTTGTTTTTGATTCGATTGAACAGCTTACCTCGGCGTTGCAATACATCAAATCGTTGCACGATGTCAGTCTGTCGAGTGGGACAGGTGACAAGCCTCTCATGGTACGAGCCAAGGATAGGCTATCTCCTCAATTCGACGCTAGTCGTTTCACTGGTGGATATCGAGATGTCCTGCTCAATTTGTGTTTCTCATCGGGGCACATTGGCGAGTGTCAATTACATGTTTCATCATTTCTTGATCTAAAGAACCGGCATGGCCACCTAGTATACGAAAACGCACGATCAATCCACATGTTCAACGAGGCCTTCACAAAACGTAGATACGCTTGGCTGCCAGATTCAGATCAGGATGAAGTGGCGGACTTGCTGCTTGACATACGATCGGGAGCCCTAACGTCTCTCAATTTGGACTACAGCGTGGCCCTTTACGCCCCGGAAGCCCAGTCCTTGCTTGCTGATGCATTTATTGACAAACGTTGCCGTCTTAGATATATATCCCTTCGCTCCTGCATGTGTGGGGATGATTTCATTCTGAAAACTCTCCCAGCAATTGGGGAAGTAGATGCCGCAAGGAGCAGGGAATTAGAACTTGATGAACTTTGGTCACCTGAGCGTGAGCACAAACACATAGGCAACACACTGCGTTTAGGATCAAAGCTTCATGCGGGAACTGCTGGCCGATTATCGAAAGTTGGAATTCGTAGGCTCGTTCAATACTTAAATGACGGCCTTCGTGATTTTGATTTGGAAGGATGTCTTGACCTTGATTGGTACGAAAATATTGGCGACATAGTTGCATCTACATTTGTGGATTACGCTTCAGATTTGGAGAGCAAGGGTTCTTTTTTGCTACCACAACTTCAGAGGCTTAACCTGAAAAGTACGGGATTGACTCCTGACGGTATGAGGATGTTGCAACACTTGAAAGCTAGTGGCCATCTTGGACAGTCAGAGATTCTAACAGACGAGAAGCTCCGGACTGGACCTCCGCGTAAGGTTCAACCCATACAGAACAAGTGATTCTAGCTTGATTTGACTATGCTGACTGTGAAAACCATTAGTTTGGCAAAAAAGGCTTAACATAATATGATGCACCTTGCCCCTGAATCAAAGCTGTTAAGCTTAATAATGTGATAGTATGAAATTTTACATTTTTATATGAAAGTTTACTTCTTCTTGTTTGCCTTCCTCTTTTTAGACACTTTTGCATTCTTCAAAATCCTCCACCTGTTTAGAGGTAGGTAGAGTTTTAGAGGACTTGGATTGGCTTGAACAAGCATGTAAGTAGGTAGTATTGTAAGCGAGAATCACATCCAACCGACGCGAGACGAAGAATATTGAATTGTTGACAGAGGAAGGCCAGAAACCAATAAAATACTTCTGTGAGTAACAAATAACACTAACTAATCACATAACCGAGGCCTATATCCGTACCAAGAGAACCACCAACTACTATCCCCGCCACTGCGGGTGAACGAACTTGTACAAACTACGAACTCGATTAAAACTCTACAAAGGTACTACTTGGAAAGTTACCAATGGCTGGTTTCCCCGTCAGGGTTGGAAGAGCCTTTCAAGTGTGGTAACGGTATCGATTTCGTCACGCCTCTCGTGCTACATCAGACTGTGAGATGAGTCTCAACCATTGGTACTTTTAGTGCATGTTTTAGATGCTTAAGGCTTAAGCGTTAAGCGCTCGTCACCAAAATGATTTGTACCTAGCTGCAAACTAGCACGGAATGCTTCGTGTACCAACAGATAGTTTTACATATATTCGGGGTGGCAATTGCCCAAAGTTCGAATGAATCATAGTGCACCAAAACAAGCGTGGCTGTCTTTTTATCTTGATTGTTGCTTTCATGATGCTATTTATGCATGGCCACTTGCCATCTCTCCATGACTACTTGCCATCCATGGCTACTTCCCATGTGTTCCAGATTCTTAAGCGCTCTCTCACCGAAAAGTTCTAATTGCAACTCTACAAACTCAGCAGTCTTCATGCTCCCACGTCGGGATTGTTTCTTCGCGCTTCGAAGTGTTTTATACAATTCTTTCGCCACGTTCCAAATTACGAATAGATAGGGCACAATTAGCGAAGATGTGATCAAATACACCAATGTGTTACTTTTGGGGCAACCCTCCATAAGATATCCCATGTCGCCAGGTAACCTGCAAAAAGCAGGAGATGAGAGTTAGACTATTCATATAGTTATGAGCAACAATGAACATTCCTTGACTTACATGCACCATAAATAAAATCGAGGGAACAGATATCTCAGTTCTTTGAGTCCATTTGACACCGCCTCCAGGAGTAAAGGTTGTAGAGAAGAAGAGCATGAACAAAAATGGCATTGACCCTAGAATTTGAACTTGCGGATCCAAAAGATTTGTGTATAACCCGAGACAGACAATTCATATCAAGAGCGACAAGCTGTCAAAGAAGATACCGAAGAAAAACTCGACACTTGTCACTGTACCAATTAGTACAACATCCTGGCACCAGAACTGGATGGACGAGACAATGAGTAGAAGGGTTATTGCTATGCAAGTCTTGAGGAATTTATTCATTGATTTAGATGAGTGCAAAAGAGCCTCAGCCTCTTCCACCATATAAATCCGCCAATCCACAAGCTGCAGAAAGTATGGGTTTAGCGTGAAGAAAGATACCAAACTGCCTGCAATGAGTACCAATGCTTCAGTGCCTGGTTCGGGGTGCCAAAACATCAGTAGGAACAGCCCAAACGCGAAAACAACGTAGGCGAAGACGTTCAAGAGCCCACCATTCTTTGATAGTTCAACATTTCGAAAGAACTCCAAATCTTTGTTGTTTGTGGTGTGACTGTATTTATCTCCAATGGACATGGCTAGGATAGCTAATTCTTGGTCCACTCCATCTTTCTCGTTGACCTTCACCGTGCTCCTGTCGATGGCACTTACTGTGACGGTATTGTCTGCCATTTTCTTCAGCGTTTCCACATGATCATTGCTGGTAACCAACAAGATGTTGTGATTCGTCCTCATTTCATTGAGACGCTCAATAATGAACGGTACAAAGTCATCCGTCACGCCAGCAAATGGCTCATCCAAAACAATGAGTAGATTTTCCTGAGTAGCTGTACGTTGAAAGATCAATTCGAAGAGCAATAGTTTCCGTTGTCTTCCAGAGAGTCCTGCCATGAATTGACCGCCGATGGTTCCGCCGACGAGAATGGATCTATCTTTTCCTTCTCTGATGTAGATGTCCCAGTAAGGAAGCTGTGGATGCAAGCATTTGAAAGTAGTTCAGGTGAGTTCGTTGTGAAGATAAATGAGTGTTAGATGTATTAATCATCACTCACGTCTGTCGGATCAAAGTTTGGAATAGCCGAGACTGCAATATAAAGGCGGAGATTATGGTATTGTCTGATGTATGTGCACTTGTGAGATTTGTAGACATCGTTGAGGAAAGTGGTTGTGCCTGCCATCGATGCAGTGAATAGCACGAATACAGTTCAGTTGTTTTATAGCTCAAGCGTGCGAGTCAAAAGCTGAATAAGGGAATAATGTATTACTCTCGATACTTTCATCTTACCAGATCCGCTGGCTCCTACGCAAACTGTCAGAGTCATGTTTTTGCTTGTATTTTGGAGAAGAGGAAATTATGCGGCTGGATAAGAAGTATCTATTATTGATTGTTAAGTTGTTCAAAAAGGCATTCGCTTCTTTTCTTACATCCATCCTGCATCCATCGTGTTTATTTCTGGTGTTGCTCTGTGTTGCTAGCTGGTATCGTAGCTGTTATCGTACAACACCATACCATACAATCGTCGTACCATGGTATCATCGTCATCGTCCCAACAAGGATAAGTACAAGAAGAATAGATGCGTACAATACTAGATTGTGTCGCAGCAGCTGCAAGCTTCGTGACCAACGGTGAATGTCCATCACTTCGTGACCAACGGTGAATGTCCATCAAACTGTGCGGTGAATGGTGACTGGCTTATGATGAACGATGTATCTACGAAGCTTGTAATAAGATACCATACGATACA
>JAZGVS010000274.1:0-16736 GCA_037356235.1 Bacterosira constricta
ATTTTTGCATAGTTAGAGTAGCCTACAACACAGTATTTGCATGGATCTGTGTTGTAGGCAAATTTTCATGTCAAAATTCGGTCTGGATTTCTCACTAGCGACTCCCCCATTTTGCAACATGCATAGCAACACAACCCTACGGTAGGAGAACCACAACCTACCACAACCACAACGACCGAAACGAACAACAATAACCGCCTCGCCCTCTCCTTGCCACTTATCACTCTCCATTCCGCGAGACAATGTTATCAAGAGGCAACTTGAGGTGCTCGCCGCGCTTAGAAAGATGGAGAGCATCCAAATGCCATCACTTTTCATTACTTGGACAAGATAATTTCATTGGCGCCCGATGGGACGATGACTCATCATCTTCAACATCAGCATCAGGCACATCAATAGCCAACTACCCCATCAATTATTGCAGCTCGAGCATCTCTAGACGAACTCATTCCACTGCATTGACTTCATCGAAAGCCAGGAATCAAAATCAATCTATACCATCATGGAATACTTCTCAAAATCATCAGCCATTATTTGCACCATCAGCACACCTCGGCCACAACATGCCCATCAATCGACACTCCTCCACCTCCACAATCACCGAACAACTCACATCCATGCTACCACCCACGCCCGAAATCCTAACCACCGCCACAGTCTGGGGAGCCACCGGTCTCCTACTAACCAACTTCCACACCTATCTCCACCTACCCTACTGGGCATGCATCTCCCTAACCAACATTTGCATCCGCACATCCATGATCCCCATTGCCATTCAGGGTGCCAAGACACAAGTGAAATATGGATCGGTCTCTCCCGAGGTGCAATATTTGATTAGCAATTTTACCAATGATATGAAGGCATTGAAAAGTAGGGGTATGTTTAGTGAGGAGGGGAGTGTGTTGTCAAGGCAGGTTTTGGCTGGACAGGGGCAGGTTATTCGTAAGACGTGGCAGACTTTGCGGGGGGTGTTTCAGCTGAATAGTGTGAATTTGTTGGATATTTTCAAGGTGAGATATGGGATGGGTTTTGTGTTTATTGCTAGAATTGGAGGTACTTTGATGCAAGTCTATTTCAATACAATGTTGCTTTCTTTGTGTACTCGATTACATAAACATTGTGCATCATTTTCACCTCACATTGCAATTTTGGCTCATGAACGCTCCAATATATCTTTTCTTAGTCTCCCGCTCTTCAAATTCCTGTATTCTGGTACTTTGCTGTAGACCTCCGTAAAATCATCGAAGGTTCCGACCCAGCCCTAGCCCAACAACTAGTAGAGTCTCCCTTCTTTTGGATCATGGACTTGACAGAGCCTGATCCATGGTACGCCCTACCAATCGCTACTGGTGCATTATTATATCTCAATGTTGAAACAGCCATGGGAAAGAAAACCTTGAGTGGAAAGACCAGCAGCCAGAGTAACATGTCTAAACTTCTCAAGGACGCTTTCCAAACACTTGCAGTCTTCATGCCATGTTTCATGGCTGCACAGCCGGCGGGAATTCAACTCTATTTGGCAACCAGTATGGTATTTACACTGTTACAATCGAAAGCCATGCGAAATGATGCTGTGAGGAAAGCATTGGATCTGCCACCCATAAATACCAAACCAAAAGAAATGTCGGAGGGTGTGCTCATTAAGGAATTTATGGAAAAAATGGCAGAGAGACAAGCGGCCAAAGCCAAGGGTGGGTTTGTGCTGGGTGAGGGTGTGCATGCCATGGGTTCACAAATCAGTGTTCCAAGATTTGGTGAGAAGATTAACAGTAGTATTGTGGTTGAAGTGAAAGAGGCCGAGGTTTTGGACGAATCACAAATGATTGAGATCAAGCTTCCAGCGTATACTCTTCGTTCAGCTCTACTTGTTGTTCCAGACATGTACAAAATAACTCCTACACCTTTCCTTCCGGGAATGAGGGCGCCAGTGTTTCACACTCCGCTGAAGACACAAGAAGTGGAAGAACTTTCGATGCCAGAAATACCACTGAGTGTTATGGAGGCGGCCAACCGTGGGGAAAAGCTGGTAGAGATAAAGATGGCCCCGAAGGAGTTACTTGAAAAGAGGAGCGAAAGTAAGAGAAAGAGCGATGCACCGATCAACTTGAATAAATTGAAGTCCAAACGGAATAGAAAGAAGGGAAAGCGAGGTAAAAAATAAAAAGTGCTAGCATTTACTACGGAAACAGGTTCTAATGTAGATCTTATGGTACATCCTGGTCAACACCCTCGATTGCAATTGGTATGGGTCATAGCAGAATAGGTTTAGATTCATTGCTGTAAATTCGTTCATTTATATCTTGTTTATATCATAATGTATGATGAAGGTAATTTTTGTGAATGATTCGAAGCAGCACGATAGATGCAATACATAATATCCAGCGAGCACGAATAGCATGGGAGCCCTTTCATCTCTTTTAAGTGGAGTCTGCCAAACGGGTTAAGATGCTGGTCAGAGTTAGAAATCGCTGCAAAGTGCTACTGTCGAACTTTCAAGGCCGAGGATTTTGAACTGGCGCGTCCTCCAATTCGATTGTAAACTCTTCCCGGTACTTGGCCGCTCTCTTGCATTGTTCCGAATATGATTCCATTTCATGGCTCATGTTTGATTTCAGTTTCTTTTTGAATTTGGCTAGACGACGGCTAGCTGGTTTGCCAGAGACAAATCGCACACGCTTCAGTGGTATCCAAATAGTGGACCCGATGTTACTCGCATGAACGAGCAGGTGATTTGAGTCATGGTGGAACAAACTATCAAGAGAGGATGCTCCAGAGAGCATTGGTATCGTTCGCACAAGTGTCATTTCAGTCGCAGCGTCAATAGAAGTAACCACGCCATATTGGGTATCTGATCTCTCGCTGCTAGATGTCTCGCCAAAGTCAGAGTGCCACGAGACGATGCTGCCTATGACTTCGTTAACATAGAAATGAGCGACCATTTTGTGCGTAGCAAACGATTCTTGACCTGGATCGATTTCATGGGATGCACCGTTGGTTGATGAACGATCGTTGTGAGTTTTTTCTCGTGTATGTTTTCCAGTATACAAATGCTCGCCTCCGTCCTTTGCCAGGATCACTTCACCATCAACCCTGGCAATGTCGGCAGACTCCCACCCGATTGGTATCTTCCAGCCTGAAGGCAATAATTTTCGATGTTCATTATTCAAAACAGCAGCCATTTGAACACCACCTCGAGCTAGTCTCAAAGCCTGCCCAAGAGATTTCAATCCTAATGTTGACACACACAGTATCAATGCGCGCCGGAAACTTTCATGAGCGGAATTATCACACCTCATCAATTGTTTGTGTCCGATATCCTCGTAGTAAGACAAAAATGGAAGAAGTTCAGTTTCATAGATTTCTGCATCTTCGTCCAATGCGAAAAATATAACTGTGTAAGTGGTTTTGCGTGATGATTTCAATGATCTAGTCTCGGAATCTGACACCATTGCTGGCCACCATTCAGTGCGGCCGAGCCAATCATCGAATCGCTTTACCCAACAGAGTTCACCAATAAAGAAATCCTTAGCAACATGCCCATCCTCTCGACCTTTGTGCTTTTCTAAATAAGATTCATCATCAATGATCGTATCTTTCTCAGGCAATAGTGATAGGGCAGTAGTCCATAAGCTCTTAGTTTGTCCAAGGTTGACACCAGAGTACATATTCGCTTCCTCCGCCACAGAACGCTTCCGCTGCTCAATCACAAAATCGCCACATCCTTCGATTTCCACAATTGAGCTCGCGTCGGAGTCGTGTGATGTACAGTTATTGCAGAACCAATCACCATCTGGTATAGTGGCCAATGGAGGGTCCAGGCATTTGCAATGGAAGAGCTCATCACAGCCATCACATAAAAGCATTTCTCCATCATCTAACCCGCTGTGACAAATGTTGCAGGATGTAGAATTGCCTGTGTATTGGTCTCCGTTGGATTTACCTCCTTCCTTTGGAAAATTACTTGTATTCAACGACTGGGATGGTGAAGGTGGTGAAGAAACAGGAACATCTCCCTCTTTGGGAGCATCTCCCTCTTTGGGAACATCTCCCTCTTTGGGAACATCTCCCTCTTTGACATGCAGCTTGTCATTTTTCTTCTCCGTGCAATAATTCTCAAACAACTGTTGCTGTCTTCTCTGTATATGTAACTCTTTCGAAAGGCTTGAAACAGCTGTATTTTTCTCTTTTTCATCAAGTAAAACGTCTCTGGCCTTATCATCTTGCACTCTCCTCTTCTTCTGTGGACCAGGCTTACCGCGTTCTTCATGATGAACACTGTTCTCTCCTATACCCCTTTTCCCATCACCTAGTAATGAATCGCATTCCACTTCGTAATGGCCAAATCCACCACAAACCCCACAAAGGTGAAATGCAGATGGAGGAACCATGACTTGATATCGTGCATTGCTGGCGATTCGCCGTTTTACCTGTTCCTCTTTGCACTTCTCCCATTGTTCTTCGTTGCCATTGTTGGTTGTGACATTGGATGAGCAATCAAGCATGGCCCAATTGGCCATTGCAGATAGCGAGCATTCGTTATAAAGGAGGGTGTGCAGCTCATAAGTTTTGGGTCCCCGATTCTGATTAGATGGCGGATGTGATCCATTCTTTCCGTTTTTGGTATTATGATTGCCATTGGTATTATTCTCCCGGATCCCCCCTCTACCAAGATCAACAATATGTTGTTCTAATTCAGGCAGCGTACGTCTAGTGTAACCTGGTCGCCTCCAAGAGGAGGGAATAAGGAGAGGTTCATCAATATCACTATTTGATTTGTCCAAATGCTCATTGTGTAATTCCTTCCTCTCATCTTTCTCATCACTGTCCATTTTTTCGTTTGCCGCAATGGCTACAGTATTTCCATTTACCCTCGCATTTCGCATTCCTGACTGTTCCATATTCATATTGATGGATATTTCATCCTCCATATTTTTACTCTCACAGCTATCTCTGGACCCAAGTTTTGTTGGTTGCACTTCAGGTGTGGGTTGAAGACCTCGGAGAGCTTCAGGAATAAGTGATAGTACTGTCGAATCCATTGTTTGTCCCAGGTGTAGCAGATTCACAAGAAAATTGTCCAGTGGCTGTGTTTGATCAGTCTGCACATGTTCCTTCACATCTTCATTTGTTTGTTTTTGAGGAATATCCTTTTTTGCACCAGTCTGCTTCTCAGAAATTCTTGTTTCTTCTCCCCCCCCTCCCCTATCCGAGTAAGATTCTCCCCCTTCTCCATGTGCGCAATCGCATGCTTGGGATGGCGGCTGGGAGGAGGAACAGGGTGTAGCTGTAGCCTTATAACCACTCCCTGTTTTACGCGAAGCCACTTCGCGTTCCAGCCACTCAATCTCCTGTTCATCACTGCGTATGAACAAGCCACACAACATCTCCGTATGCCAATCTAGCTGTGCCGAATTTATAGATGCCGCTGGCTGGGCCGAGTGTGTGGCTGCATCATCGCCATCAGCAGCACCATCAACACTTAATGTGCGTTTTGATTCGCATTGCGAATGCTTAAACATGTCCACGTCAAATATTGGCTGCCTAGACTGCGTCCCTCGCGAATTTGGCTCCAGTCGCTCCTCTTCCTCGGCAGCGTTATTGTTGGGGCTATTTCCCATCATTATTGTAAAGTATAATATCTGCGAGAGGGACAAATCATGTCGTCGCGTCGTCGTTGTTGTTGTTCTTGTGGCGTTTGCGTTTGCGTTTGGCAAGCGGTGAAATGCAGGTGAAATGAAACGCTGAAATGAAATGAGAAAGCAAGAAAGCCTGCGAAATAAAGGATAATTACACGTGTGAAACGTCACTCAATTGGCGATTATATCTATCACTGGTATTCAGCTTATGGTTGAAGGATATCTAGCTAGGTAACTAGTCTTGGAGATAAAATGGATTATTAAATCCGACGAACTGTTACCAGCTCTTTTACGACTACTACCGTACGTATCAATTGTCCCGCGCACTTCCGCTAAGCATTCGTTAAGCATTGCTAAGGGTTCTGTAAAGTTCCGTTGTATTGATTCCTAAGTGGATTATCGTTTCGGATTTGAAATTATTTCAAAAAGTTGTCAGTCGAAAATAATTTCAAATTCGCCAATAATCTCCATAGGAATCTATACAACAGAACTCTTAACGAACCCTTAGCGAATGCTTAACGAAGTGCACGGGACAATTGATATATGTACGGTAGTAAGTGAAGAATACCATTTCAAGTGAAATATATTAATTTAGAGTACTAAATTATATTTTATATTATTATTGATTAGTATCAAGTCAAAATGTTGTCTTAAATTTAAATATTTAAATAATTTGGGATGCTCGATAGTTCATTGAGAAAGTAATGGCAACAGCCGTATGTACAATACGTAGAGCATTGTTTCTGTGCTCCACCGAAGATTGTAGAGATGTCTGAATAAAAAAGATGCCCATCCTTCTTCAAACCTGCACCAACTCGGTTCTTCCAGGCGATAATTGGGTTGTCGGCACGCGGCGTTGTAGGCGGACTGGGCATCAGTCTACGGGAGCTAGCTGGGCTTCTCTTTCAAAATGGCGCGCGCTTTCACATAATAATGGGAAGCCTCAGTCTAAAAAAGGCGGGAGCTGGGCTTCTCTTTCAAAATGGCTTGGACAATACCTAGGTATCACTTTGAAGTGGGACCAGCCATAATTTTATCTTTTTAGGTAGGAAATAATAATTTTATTGCAAATAATTGTCATGTCAGAAGAATTTCATTTCTGTCCATGAAATTTAAGCTGGACAAGCCACCATGTATGTCTGTTGGGCTATGGGACGCGCAGTGTCTGGATTTTACAAATATATCAGGTACATAAGTAGATATCAACGCGAGTCTGAAGGACGAGTGTGATCGTGAAAAATGTCTTCAGACCTATCTTACCCAATGCACTCTCTCGTAGAAAATGTCTGCAGACGTGTGTAGAATGCAGATCTGTCTGAAGCGCTGGTACTGCATCTTGTCAGACAGGTCTACAGTATACAGTCGCAGCAGATATTTTCACGATCTATCGAACAAACCTGTACAGGCACAATAAATTCCACCCGTAGGGGTGTGGACCCGGGATAAGGCCACCACGTACCTGGCAATAATTTCCCGAGAGAATTATGCGAAGTCAAATCATGTACACAACACAGTACAAAAAATCATTCCCTTTTCTTCCGTAAAGGAAATGATTGTTTGGAGGATTCGCACCCGTTGTTCGCACCGACTACCTACCTATCTAGATATGTAATGTAATAGCCGTCGCGGACCTACCGTGTCCGTTTCCGAATTCTTCCCTTAGAAACTATCCACCGAACGAGATGAGGCCCATGAAAACGATGGGACACTATGATGCGAATCCTGATGCGAAGATGGAAAGAATTTGATCGGCCCCGGCTTCTACCGAACGTACAATGACTAGACATACGTATGCATTATCTCAGAGTTCGCATCTTTTTCTAGTATGTAGCATAATAATACTTTAAGACATCTCAAGTCATGTGTCTGTCAGTCTCTCTGTCCTCTTCTGCGCGTAGGCTATTGGCCATTTCTAATCATGTATCCTTACATACTTGCATGCTGTCTTGCCGGATTGCCGTCGTCGTACCTACCAGATATTGTAGGTAGGTATCGTAGTACGATACATACCATCCGTTTCCTGCGCAGCAGAAAAGTGCGACTCTGTATCGTATCGTCATCTACACGTGTGCGCTGTGTGTTCAATAATGTCCCACATGGTACCGGATCATGCTCTGATAGTTCAACTACAATGCCACTTCTATTCTCGTCATTATTTCACATGATAAAACATTTCATTTTATTCTAGACATAAATTATCAATACATAAACAACAACAAAATCACAGTTCATCGTTTATTTTGACTTCCTGAACATGCTTTTGAATCATCATTATAGGTATGTCCTCTGCCGTCAAGCTGAGATGAATTTATCTCATTTATCTCGATCGTGGTGTGTCGTTCCTGCACTGATAGATTACAAAGACTGTCGATGGCTGGACTGGAAAGATCTGATGTTTGATTGCGGTCAATGCATTGGGTGCTTTCTTTGTATGCCTTGCCATTCTAACCTCTTTCGTAACCATGCCCATCCTTCATCTATGTTTCAGGAATCCTCCCACTGAATCATCAACCATGCACGAATATCGTCGACTCGAGAAAGACTCCCCTCTCGACCTCTCTCGAGCGCAGTTCCCATTCAAATTATATTCAATGCTACAGCTGACTGACGTGACAGGTACAGGAGGCTCCAGTAATGTCACTTGGCTTTCCCACGGCCGTGCCTTCAGAATCCTTGACGAGCGGGAGTTCATGAGGGTTAACGTGCCAATGTATTTTAAGCAGACCAAAATCCGCTCCTTTTTCCGACAACTCAATCTGTGGGGGTACAAAAGGTATGTGCCTATCTTTGTGTGCAGATGGCTTCATATTGGTAGTGTGTACCTCGTTCTGATGATCTTGTCTGTGCTTCGTATTTTTTCAATAAAAAGGCTAATGGATGGCGTTGATGCGGGGGCGTGGTATAATGAGTTCTTCCTTAAAGGGAACCCACAGGAAATGCATAAAATGCTACGAATCAAGATCAAGGGAAAGTCCGGCAAAATTTCACATCTCCGCGATCTCAGTTACCTGAAGGAGCCAGACTTTTACAGCATGCCGTCACTTCCAAGTGTCATAAATTCTGCAGGAAAAGGAGTGATGGGCAGAAGAGTATCTGTGGAATCGATCTCCAATGAACCTTCTTCCGAAGAGTTCCAATTCAGTGGCAACCGATCTCCCAATCCTGAAGAGTTCAGGTTTGCCATGCCCGCGACTTCTCTCTCCAGATGTGCCTCTTCGCTGCCATTATTCTGTAGTTCACTGTCACAAACCTGGAATGAAAACGATGTACCATCTGCTATTCCCATGGACCACATCAGGCAGGACACCTTGATAAATTCTTTCAATCAATCTAGTAGTGGTATGAATCATCAAGTGACTCCAGAACCAAGATCATGTGCAATCTTCCCCAGATTGACAGCTGGATTTGAGCCTTTGCCATTTCATGGAACTGCCTCTTCCACAATATTTCCGCTATTGCCATTCCATGACACTGCCTCTTCCGCAATATGTCCCTCTGATTATAGGATAAAGAGCACGCCATTCAAGAATGAAATTCCCATGGATGAATTTGCCAGCTACATTGACACAGTGATTCAAATGTTGTGAAAGATCACGGCAGTGCATGATCAGAAGGAAAAAATACATTTGAGAGTTTGCAGAGATGATCTGAATTACTATTTTGTACTAGCCAGTATAATTTACATATACCACAACATTAAGTACTATTCCCATGGACCACATCAAGCAGGACACCTTGATAAATTCTTTTCATCAATCTATTTTAGTGGTATGAATCATCAAGTGACTTTAGAAACAAGATCATGTGCAATCTTGCCCAGATTGACAGCTGGATTTGAGCCTTTGCCATTTCATGGAACTGCCTCGTCCACAATATTTCCGCTATTGCCATTCCATGACACTGCCTCTTCCACAATATGTTCCTCCGAATATAATAAAGAGCACGCCATTCAAGAATGAAATTCCCATGGATGAATTTGCCACCTACATTAACACAGTGATTCAAATGTTGTGAATAACCACGGCAGTGCATGATCAGAAGAAAACATTACATTTGACAGTTTGCAGAGATGATCTGGATTACTATTTCGTACTAGCCAGCATAATTTACTAATAACACAGCATTAAGAGTGTATGTGATCCCACCAGCATATTTATAGTATGCATTACAAGATCTCTAATCATCATTTGTCTAATGTCGAATCCCCAGCTTAAATGTGTTTGTTCATGTTGCCTTGTCTGGAATGCACGGGTGGATATGCTCCCTCTAGACTAACCGAATTGACACAACACAACTCATTCATCTTTTCTTTCGTCAGTTCACCTCGCCTCGTTGATTGTCTGCACATTGTATGCATCCAACAACTTCTTTAAGGCATTCTATAGATGTGACACCCAGAGGAGTAGGTATTGAGGAAAAGACTTAAAAGAGATCAGGTTCTACATCTATGGAGCGTTGTTGCCCATCAAACTTTACCTGACTCATCCTCTCATATGATATCAAATAGTGCTTTGGCCGAGGCCCTTATCTTTTGAAGGTTGCTAATTTCCACTCGCTCTCCCTCTGCATTCAGATTGTCGTAATTTATCTGCTACAATTTAACCAAGTGTACCCTTGATATAGTTCAATTATAATCTGAACAAACAGAAAACCTAGGCCAGGCAGTGAAGGTTTGCCTATTTCTACTTCCAGCAATAGCTCATGAGCCCTATCTGAAACCTTTTACACTAGTCCATCAGAAGACTTTAAGTTCAATGTATCCTCACTTGAAATGCTCTCCGATATTAACATAACCTGGGGAAAATCTGGCTTAGCATCTCTCAATATATTTATAAGCTGAATAGCTTTACCAAGAGCAATAGCTGGCTTGAGAGCACGGTCCATGTCAGCATTGAGAATAGGGAGCAGCATGCATCCGACAGTTCCGGCAACTTGATACGAATAGAGCTCCAGGTCATCCATATTTTCAACAATTCGATTGTCAACTGCATCGGATTTCATGCCCTCAATCATATCTCTGAACGGTTTCTCACTCAACAAATTACCATTGCAGTGTAAACATTCTGCCAAGGCCGCATCCATTGTGTCGATAGGTTGGCCATCGCAAAGTCCATTGAGCCTATGCTCCCAATCAACAATCAATCTATGTTGTGTAGCGGAGTTTGGATCGTCTTTTATTTCGTCCAATCTTCTACACCCCGCATACAGGGCAGATGCATCCTTTGCAGTAGCGGGTGATAGTAATTTCGATGCAAAGAGAAGAATAGGATCATGTTTGGACATGAGATCTTTAATGTCTCTCGATACCGCTTCATCTTCTAGTGCGTCGGATTGACTGCTCTTCGTGGCCTTCATTTTTACAATAGCCGCCGGAAGACGATGCGGAATTTTGAAGGCATGAATCCTGCCGCATAGCAATAGAAGAAAAAGCAGCATATGCAAGCGGGGTTGCCTTTCACTTCCTGCAGCCACCATGGTCTCGTGCTTTCGTGAGGCGCCCGAGTTGGTTGATGTCTCTTTCTAGATAAGTTGATGTTTATTTTCACTTTTTTTTAGGCGTTTATTTGCGTTTATCCTGCATTTACTCATAACGGGTATGCGGGCGCGCCCGCGGAAAATTCAACTATTGTAGATCTACATATGTACAGGTATCTACGTACGATACCCGTTCGGCTAACACTTCAATCAAGCAATCCAAACGCGCCCGTGTTCTGAAAAAATCCAGGAAACTACTCGTTCATTCGCTATCACTGCATGTTTAGTACAATACTTTGTACTTGTAATCATGAAACTCTCAAGTTCATTGCTCGACATCTACTTGGCTCCAGCCGCTATTGCATTGTTGTTGGCAGGATGCAGCAAAAGCAATGCGCAACCCGTCCTTCCTGCTGAACCATCCTTGGCCGGCAACTCCTTCAAAATCACCATCATTGAGAATCTTCGCTACTTGGTTAACGTGGACAAGGAAGATGATGGAAACCCAACTAAAGATCAAATCACAGGATATATGAAAGATATGATTGATGGTATCGCCCAAAAAGCAGGCTTTGAATATGAATTATTCCTTCCTTCTGGGTACGGATCTTCTTGTGCTCCCCAAATCGAAGACAGGAACAATACCGAAGATGCCTATGCCAAGAAATACCGTTCCCAATTCAACTGTGGACAAGAGGATGTCATCGAACTTGGATTGACTGACATGTACTGGTCGTTATATTATGTTTCAACGCCTCGTCAACGTTGGAATCAGTTCACATTGCCATACAAACCTCCTCAACAAGGTGCATTGACAATGTACGGTACTGCAACTAATGTTGCAGATATCCATGACTTGATCAAACAACAAGCGGCTGGGACCCAAAAGCCAGTATGTCTTGGTGAATCCACAGCGTATGGCAAGTACCTCCAGAACTCCCTCAAAGATCTGCAAGTGTATGAAACTCCCAATACCAATGAAGGTTTTCTCCAAGGACTTAGAGACGGCCATTGTGATGCTATGTAAGTAGAAGCAACTTACTCCCAAACTCTTTTTTGAGGTAGACTTAACATCTTCTGTTCTTTCCTTTTCAAACAGCATCAATGCTTTCCCTTACGCCACTGATTTTATCGCAGAGCGATTTGACAATAATGAGTGTGAAGTCAATGGAAAACCAATTGGAGTAATCGGAAGTTGTGAGTATAGTACAGTCAATAAAGAATAAAGGTGCTACCTTGCACTACTTGTACGCCGTTTTTGCGATTACTACGGCAGTATCTCACACATATTTTTGGTGGCAATCCACATTTTCTCATTATGCGCAGCTCTTGGGTTTGGTCTCTCTCAATTTGCTGTTGGAATCAGCCGTGACCAGCCAGTTGAAGTCACGGAAGCGATCAGTTACTGGTTGAATGTCCTTATGACATGCGCACCTGGAGATGAGGAAGGTGCATGTCCAGCTGGTTCTGGCTTGTCCTTGTTTGAACAGTACAGTGCATATGGTAGGGATGATCCCCGCAAGTGTGGGTATGTCCAGTATCCTATTGAAAGTTCAAGTGAAGAACTCAAGGTTAGCCCGGGTGGAATTGCAGGAATTGTTATTGCCTGTGTTGTCTTCCTTGGTATCATTGGCATTGTAGTGGTACAAATGAAGCGTAAGGCCGACAAACAACGTATCCGTGAACGTTTTGTCAACCAGGTTGCACGGAATATTTCTATTGGTAACAGTCCAAATAAGTTGACTGCCGATGAATTGGCGGAAGAAATGAAACACATTGGTTCAGATGATGGTAATAAAATCCAAAAGGCCGACCTTAAGAAGTGGCTGGAGGATGACAAATTGGGTAAACTTCCTGATAAAGATTTTGAAATTCTTTGGGCGGCAATGGATGCTGACGACAGTGGTGAAGTTGATGCGGTTGAATTTTGTGTGTATTTGAGCTGCTGCGGTAAAGAATTTGAACAAGTCCACACTGAACAAGCTAGGATGACAAAAATGGAGAAGGCAAATTGGGCCTCAAGGCGCTTGAGCTTGATTAATGTGGAGCAGGACGAGGAGTAGGGCAAACTGCCACTGCCCAAGGCTCCACTGCTAACTGTACTTGCAAGGTGGTATGGATGCTGCCATGTACGGAAAGACTGATTTGCCACGAAGATCCTGCTCCTATTTGCCATGAAGTTTATTTGTCACAGTTCTGTTTGTCATTAAGATTATTTGCCCCCGAGATCTGTTGCCTTTCTGTCTGATGTTGAAATAATGAATACAAACCAGTTAAATCAGCAGTTGTCTTGGAATCAAACTATTTCCATCCAATCAATTGGCATCTAAATCCTGGAGACTTATTAATATAAGTGAAACTACCAACGGGTTCTAGGCGCCAATGTTTGGGTATACATCATGGTGGAGAGCGGATTGAATCGGTCACTGTCGTCGCCATCACAGTTTATTTCATTCTCATTCGCCGTGCACCAAAGACGGGCTCTCACAGCGCTGACACAGATGTATCGCACATTATCGTCGGATAAACCTCGATGCAGCGGGTATGATATACTTCTTCAAAGAGGTATTTTGGACTTCTGAGAGTGAGATAGAATGGCACTGAGTCTGGACTTTGCGAAGCGAGGAGAAATTTATGTAAGTCATTCATACCTTCCCCCAGCCAGCTTCTTTGGCAATTAATAATGATGATGCGAAAAAGGCATGGACACTGGGCAGAGGGCAAACTAGAGAAATCCTCTTAAATTTCTTCTGCTGCCATAATGAAAATATGAGTCTGATATCGATTATAGTTGAAAATGTCAATTAATTGTCCCATGGCTTGGTTTCACTCGTCTACACACATTGGTTCTTCGTAATCCATGTGTAATATGGGCTCGGTGACCGCTTATCACTGCCCCGTATATAGAAGCACCAGTGGATACAAAACCACCTTATCATTAGTGGGCAATAGCGTTTACATATATTTTACATTTCCATTTGCCTGATGCCCTTCTCTATCCACACATACTAAAAAACATTTCACCAACTAGGTACCTAGAGATACCCCAGCTCTTCCTATTCATCACACGCATTCCAAACCGACAACCCAATCTCCCAAAACTGTTAACCCTGAAAAAGCTACAAATTGTGCACATTCACCACCCTACTACTAGGCACGGCCCGAAACGATCTCAATCGTCTCACATTCCAAAATCTAAAGTTAAGCTGCCGTCGAACCTCTCTCACTGCAGCCTCGACGATGGGTATCATGAATCCCATCCATACAAGTGCCCATGCCAATTTGGAGATGGTCCATTTCTTGGAAGACGGTGGTTTATTCGCCCTCGTTGCTCGTCGTTGTTGGACTCCGTAAGCGGGGTGGGAAGTATCGGTAAGGATGGATCGTGCATGCGACATGGATGGTCTGCGCTTCATTGCTTTATCAATGGAAGATAGTATTCCAGAGGAAGAAACAATACCTACAACATCTGCAGAATCTCCAGAAGAAGATGTGGCATCATCCACCAGCAGCTTATCATCTCCCAATACCTTATCATCTCCCAGACCATTGATCAACTTGGCAATCCCACCATCGTCCCCATCATCATTAAACAATTTTCCTTTCACATCCCTCCCAATCTTCTCTGCCCTACGCTGCGACACTAAACTACCGCCGGTATGCCAATATTCACTCAGTCCGTAATTAATCTCCATACTCTTGTATCGCAATTGATAATCGGTATTCCAGGTGTAGGCTAGGAGCATGTAGAGGGAGAGGATCATGAGAAGTTTCATTACGTGAGGGTTTAGACGGAGGAGGAAATTTTGGGCTTGGTTATGGGCTTGTTGGGTTGCGGTCATGGGGCTGACAGTGGCTGGAGATGACGCGGGAGCGGGATGTCCAGAGGATGGTGTGCCTCTGATACTACCACTGATACTGCTGCTGGAGGATGAACTAGCATTATTCATCTGTGGACTGCCAGGACTACCAACAACGGATGTTGTTGACGATGTCCTCCTCGCCGACAAAGGCGTGTTAAAAGTGGGAATAGGCAAAGCCGACAATATTCTCCGGACAGCAGGCGACGTATGCCTTCCTCGTCCAGGTGAATCCCCTGGCGTGAGTGTTCTTGCCGAAGACGACATGTAGGATGGGACACGATTCAAATTATTTTGAGCAATCCAGCTTCCTGGCGAAGATGATGCACGCTCCATTTCCAAATCAGAGTGTTGGCCGTCCAGCTCATGTTGGTGACCAGACTCCTCATCCCCCACTTCTCCGTGCTGCTGTTGCAGTTGCAGTTGAAATATCGAATGGCGCTGAGGACGATGAGGACAGGTATTCGCCCTTTCCCGATTATTGAATGCTGAGGGGCGTGAGATTCGTCGTTTGGGAGTGGTGAATGAGCCGCCACCATGTTGTTGTTCTGGTTCCATCTCCTGCTGCTGTTCAGCATCATTTGAACTACCAGCAGTGGCAATGCGGCAAGCTGAATCGTCATCGTAGCAGGGTAATAGCGGACAGGAGTCGTTATTATCAATGTTCAAAACAACACCGGAAGAAGACGCGACTCGGCTTCGATTTCGATTGTCGTCGTTTTGAATATATGACTCATGATGAAATAATTGCTGCTGTTGGCCAACATCAACGCCCCCCCTCGTTCTCGTTGGAGTGTAGAATAAAGTAGTTCGTCGCTGTCTCAAATAATAATCATCCTCGACGCTGTCGTTTTTGTTTTCATCCATGCTGATGTCCTGATCGTTGTCGTCATTATCGGTGTCGTCCATTTCGACTTGGCTGGGAATGGTACGTAATGACAACATGTCGCTGTTAAATCCCCTGCTGCTATCACTCCTTGCAGCTGCTACTGCGTCGCTTCTAAGCGACGACGGTGCATCACCGCTGTTCCGCGGTGCATCATACGAAAAAGCCCGCCGTTTTAATAATGGAGGGGGCGACATTATGTTGTTGTTGTTGTTACGATTTCCCCCTATTGCCGACATGGTTCGTCGTGCCAATGATGGCATTGGGATCGGCAACGATGGCGTCGGAGAGGGGCGGGGTTCATTTATATCGTTTGGCGGAATTGGGACATCATCAACTACTCTTCCTGCGTGAGCTGTGTCGGGCAGGGCCGTTGTCGTTGGCTGTTGTGGCGACGGCTCTGAGAATCCGCTGTTCATAGTCATGGTGCTGTATTAGATTTCTCCGCCTTTTCTATTGGACATGCAGCGTGCAGCGTGTAGTGTGAGGAGGGGGGGGGCTTCAGTAGAAGTTCGGCAGGGGGGGCGGCGGATTGTTGTGGGTGGGCATCATCATGGCATGATCATGGTGGCGTTCCAAAGAATTTTTCGCAGTTTTGAGAGATAGCTCGAATTTTGAATACCCGAAAGTTGGAGCGCATACCCCCTTTGTTCTCAGTTTTGAATTTTATGTAGCTAGATCTACGGACATTTTTAGTGATTGAGGGGGGTGAATACTTTAACCCCCTTATTGGTGATGAGTGACAGATGATACTGAGTACTACAAATCCCTGGTATCTAGCATATCGTGTTGGAATGTGTGATTCAGTCACTCGTGAGTCAGGCGAAATGGGGTTAAGTCATGAGTTGAGTCACGAGGATTGCGCCAGGATTTAAATGT
>JAZGVS010000275.1:0-13676 GCA_037356235.1 Bacterosira constricta
CATTTTTAGTACTATTTCAAATGACCCTCATCGGGACTTGAATCGTCTTCTCAAGCGCACTCAATAGTTTTGTAATATCCATTGAATCTAGATCGGCTTTTGATTCTCCTTCGAACATCTTGCTTCTTGATCTCTGCCAAAATCACTGAGGTACTGACTAAATCCTTACAAAAACTCGGAGGCTTTCCTCTCCAGACCTTTCTAATGACATCCTGAAACCTCGTGTAATACAAAAGCAGCTGCGTGAGAACCTGCTTTAGAATCTCCATTCCATTCCTAAAGTTTGAGAAGTACGATAAAACATTCCTGTTGATTTGTTCAATCCCTGATTTCCAGTTGGATGCAAATTCGTGAACAAGACTTTCCACCACTTCCGGATTGACCACATCAGCAGGAGCAGCGACCCCCCGTGCTCCTCTTGGAGCCGAAATTCCTGACATGTGTGCCTCGGTTTGCTGAATAAATGCAATCATTTTCGAAAAGGTTTGAAGAAGCTCTTCCTCCACGAATAATTCTTTTTGTAGGACTAGCAATTCGGAGAAACGATTCAGCTCTCTCCCAGAGACGCGACGTTCTTTGAAGATGGTGATGATTGAATCAAGATTATTGATCATGAAAATGATGCGCTTTTTGTTGGTGGGGTGTACATCAGACAGCCGTTTTAGAAGTAAGACCATTTCTTCCACCATTACATCCAGATCATTCACAAGCATGTCACCAGCGCTTCCTCTGTGAGATGGTTTATCACTTTTTCCTGGTGTGTTGTTGACAAGGCCATTGATATCACTTTCGCCTGTAGCTTTGCGGCCACGATTAAGAATCAATAATATCGAGCAAGTGAACTCGGCATATCGACGAGAGACCAGATGGGCATGAATGTCTCCAGCACCGACTTTTTTGGTATTGGCCCCGCGAATACTGCGAAGATGAGCATCCATGACCATTTTCAGCCGTGGCCAAAAGAGGTTCGTTAATCGGTCTAAAAATGGTTCCATCACTTTGTCGATGCGGCGTGCCTTTACCATGCGTTTGTAGTAGTGTGTGAGTTTGATCATGAGGAGGATGGCAATGGCGTCGTGGCAGTTGAAGAGGTAATTTTCCAGTTGTTCCAGCACCAAAGATAGCGTTTTGCCAAAAATAGAGTGCCAGCAATCATCCTGACCGTACTCCTTGAAAAATTGCCGAGAAAAGATATATTCATTGGTCGCTGTATCAATGAGATGAGACATGATTGACCGGAAAATCATTTCGTATGCGTACTTGTCTCCGTTCATTAATGCCAAATGAGCATTGATTGGAGTAGATGCTACTGCCACAGTCACATCTTCTCCTGCCTCAGCAGTAATAGCCCCATCCAATACCTTGGCACGGTCTCCCAGGGCAAATGCATCTCCCCTCTTTCTCATGTTCACTTTCGTTGAAAATGCATCTCTTAATGCTGCCTCTTCGACTGCAATCAAATCAACACGTGTCGCCAACCTCATATCCAGCAATAGCAGCTGTTTGTGATATGTCCGAAACAGGGTGTACAAGGTCTTGGACATGCTCTCCACATATACATCCCTTATCTCTGCATGAATCGTTGGCGATGCAACTAATAAGAAATCCACCAAATATTCATACTTGAGCAAAGCGTGTGATTGGATCATACGAACATGAGTTTTCGGTCTCCTTAATTGCTTCATCACCTTCAAGAAATATGCCCTTGTTCGGTCAACGGCCTGTAATCTTAATTTGGATAAATGTTCCACCATCTCCCTCCCGGCAACCGTTGACGCAGGAGGTATCCCAGCACTAGTGACCAAACCAGGATCCGAACAATCAGGATCATTTAAATTATGTTCCGCCAATCGAACATACGCATACTTGTCCTCCAAATCTTTCACGCACTCCAAAAATAATTCATCCACTTCCCCCCGACAAATGACATGTGCCAAATTGGGCGGAACGACGATCCGCTCAAGAAATAGCCGCAAACCCTCCTCGGCATCACGACGGTTATCCACCTGCACAGCCAAACTGCGACTCTGATCCTGAAGCTGTCGAATATCCCCGCTCAACCCCGACAAATCGGCCTGGAACCCCAGCAGCATTTCATGCAAACCCGCCAATATCGAATCGCAGACGTCCATCTCCTCCCGCAGCACGCGGATATCTGGCGCGGCTTGACGGTGCAATGCGATGCATTCTCGTTCCAAAGTGGCCAGTTCCGAATTAATCGTGGAGGAGTATGATGTTAGGTCGAGTGAACCGTCGGCTAGGGCGCTTTGAAGATTTGGATCGGAGAGGAAGAGGGCGAGGTCGGCGGATAGACGCTCGCTTTCGTCTTGTTCGGACATGCCGGCGGTGGTGGTGGTGGTGCTCCCACCGTTCTTGGGCGTGTAGCCGTTTGTTGTTGATTTTACCATGATGAATAGCGGCTGCGCTGGCTATGAAGAGGGCGGGCCGCTGTATTTCTAGCTATTGGGTTGTAGCGGTAGCGGTCATGGTGAGGTAGATGGTACTATTCGTAGGTGCGTGCTAACCAACATCTTGCTAACTCGGGCGTTGGGTTGGCGCCGTTGTTGTGAGTGGTGCGCGCGCCCATGACGGGCTTGCCCACACCCCGCGAAACTCAGCCGTTTCTTTCGATCCAGCAAGCAACATCATCCATAGGAGGTATCTATGATGTATTGTCCAGCTTGTTGATGGCATCATGATTCATGATACGATTGTAAGGGTATGGCTTTGTTTATTCGTAGCGAATCATCTTCGCATTCTGAGCTGAAGCACAACCAATGAAAGCATCCACGCAAAGCTTAAAGAGTGGTTGAATGTTGAAGCTGAAGAGTGAGCATCATTGTTGCAAGGCAGAATTGTGAGAAGGGGCACCTCCAATGACAAATAACAATGGCAGCCACGCAATCCAAAAGAACAATAGGGAAAATCAACAACTTTGGATAATCAATCTCTCTTTCCACATGCAAATGGTACAAAAGTGTTAAATTCTTTAAACCAGGTGAGGTCCATACCACTGCGAGTAGTTTGGTGGCCACCATTTCATACTTCACCCAGAGAGCATACAAAAGATACTCACCTGATCAAATACGTTTCTGACCTGTTGCAACAGTCACTACATCGACTACACCAACAAATGCTGATCAGCACAGTATCATCTGCCAAAGCTAAAGAAATTGGAAGGATCTATGTTGACAGTGTCAAGAATTCTATTCCATGTGCCGTAATACGCAAACAAATAAAGGAGCTGTAAGGTGTAGGTATGCCAAGAAGGAGAAGGATTGCTTTGAATGCAGTGACTACATAAAAAATGAAACAATGAAACCTCTTAATATTTAATATTCATTCACTCAAAGCAACAACTAACTCTCAAAGCAAGGACTTCTTCCTCTTCTTTTTCTTCTTCGGAGGAGGCGCTACCACCACATTCTCAAAACTCAACTCCACCTTCTCCTCCACCATATCATCCGGATCGACAAAGTTTGACTTCCTCTTCTCGCCTGCATTCGCATTCGCCATCTCTCTCCTACGTTGCATCTCCATCTCTTCCTCCTCTGCACGTATCGCAGCCTCTCGTTCCCGGTGTTTTCGTTCTTCCTCTGCCATTCGTGCTTGTTCCACTTGCCATAGTTCTGGTTCTGGATCACTCGCCGCGGGTGTGGAATTACCGATGACTGGACTGGGAACCAATCCAAACTTGGACCCGCAGTCAATCAACACCGGAGGCACAGGACGATGTTCGTCGCTATCCCACGCCACCATCATGGGTCCATCGTGACACTTGGCACACTCACTCCGCAACTGATCACTATGTTTCTTGAGAGAATGCTTGTGCAAGAATGCCTTATCCTTGAATAATTTTCGACAAAAGTGGAACGCGCAACGCGCACGACCATCCTCGTCGAGAATTCCGTGGTTGGCGATCCAGTCTCTGCGGGCATTTTTCTCGGAGGATTCAACGGTATGTGCAGCGGCGTCAAGGTCGGGGGAGAGGAGAACGGATGGACCGAGTGTGGCCAAGTCCTTGACTGTTTCGAGTGCGCGTGCGATGCTGTCGTTGAGGCGGGTTACTAGCATATCCTTCTGGACAATGGCAGGATTCGCTTCCTCAGCACCATCATCTTTCTCTGCCATGTCTCCATTAGCCTCACGTTCTGCCATCTCTTCCGCCTTCAAGGCAGCACGACGCCTCTCCTCAGCACCCCTCTCCTCAGCATTCTTCTTAAGTATGTCATCCGCATCCCTCAACCGCAGATGAATCGTTCCAGAAGGATGCACAAAGGACAATACATTTCCCACATCTTTTGCGGCAGTACAACCATTGTAAAATGAAAACAAATGGACTCTTCGGAGGTAGGCAATGGTTATATCGAGGAGATCCTCATCGTCCACCAATCGCAGTTCATTACCGGGGTAGAGCAGGTGTAGAAGGTCATTGAGTCGACTTCCGGCCTCAATGTTGCGTACCTCGTCCAAAATCCCGCAGACTGTGAAGGCATCATCTTTATCCTGCGAGATCCTCTCCCTGCTCGATAGGGCTGCACTCAATACACTAACTGGCTGGGATGATGATAACTGAGAAGTGGATACATACACAGTACATCGCTTCACCGGCAGCTTGGTAGTAGTATCTGGTACATTGACATCCTTCTTTTTCTTTCCCGAAGATGATGATTCAGGAGCAGCACCCTTGCCATCAGAATCCAATTCCCTCCTTCCGTAAATATCAGTACAATCCACATCCAAATCGAGTATACGAGGCAAGGCATCATCACCCTTGCGATGACGATCCCCCTTGCGATGTCGATTCGCCTCATCGTTCGCTTTATGCAGACATTCCAACATGCTATCCTTTGCACTTGACGATGGAAACACGGCATAGGCAGTACGAAAGTATGGATCCATACTCGTATGATCATGAACTGGAATGCACACACTATCGCTCCATACAGCGGTAGGTGGCTCCTTACTAACACTGCAATACTCAGCCAAAGTGGCTAATAATTGCCCATCGCTGACATTTGGCGCCACGTCCATAATCTTGACACAACTCTCGCTCTTGATGAAGGAGTGCAAGTGACTCTTGGCATGGCGTTCAATTCTGTTGCGATCTTCCCCCTGCAAGACATTGTGCTGCATGTCCGTCTCATTCTGCTGTTCTCCTTGCTGTTCATTGTAATGATTGTGGTGGTGATGCTGATGGTGACGCACCATGGGGGAAGTGGGCTTGGTGCCCACCCCCAACCGACAGGAAGCCACAAAGTTACACATGGGTGGACCTAGATACTCTGCACAATCGGGATCCTTCTTGGGTATCACACCGGCCTTCATGTCATCCAAACTTTGGATTATTTCCTTCTTGACTTCCTTCGCCTCACCATTTGCTCGTGAGCGTTCTTTGGAAGCAGCCCTGTACGTTTCGAGGGGAGAGAGGCGGGTGCGGAACCAAGGATCGTCGAGATGGCAGTTGAAAAAGGTTCGGACGTAGTTTAGGCAGTATTTTGTGTTGTATTCTTGGTAGGCTTGGAGTTCGGCTTCCGATGATTCAAAGAGTGGTGCCGGTGCTGATTTGCTGGTTTGTTCCTCTTGGGGATTTGCCTCGGTTGTAGCGTTGTCGGTGTCGTCCATGGCGACATCGTCGGAAGCATCATCTCCTTTGCTGTTCGAAGCGGCATCGCCCTCTGCTGGTTTGTTCAGCTTGGCCTGCTCCTCCTCCAACTCCTTCTTCCACAGAAATTGACATAGCATGGGCTGCTCCGCATATCGTTCGGAAGCATGTGCCTTGGCTCGATTCTGAGATGCTGCCGACGATCCTCGATGTGATCTACCGCCACCATGATGTCTACCACCGCCACTGTTGCTGTTGTGGTAATCATCCCCCCGATCGTCATTGTCGCCGCCATAGCTACGACTGCGGTGTCTCCTCCCATTTCCTCCACTGCGGCGTCTGTCTTCGTATCCCGAAGAATCGGCGCGTGATCGTCCTCCCGAAGAATCGGCACGTGATCGTCCTCGATGATTATGCCTTCCCCCCCTACCACCATTGCCATTGCGTCTGCCATCATTATTGTGATGGTCATCGTAATCACGCCTTGGACTACCGCCACGTCGTTCACCTCCCGGAGAGCGGGAGCGTCCACCACCTCCTCCGCTGGTATCACGACGTGATGATAATTCTCCATCCATCAGCAAGGGATTGGCTCCCCCTGCTGCTCCTGCTGGACGATTACTATCGTCGTCATTGCGGAGTGGATCGGCAAAAGGGGTGGGATGACCGCCAATGCCGCTGGGAGGAGCGCCGGGTGCGGGGATCTCGCGGCCGAATTCGTCGATTGGCATGGTGTTGCTGGGGACACTCCTACTACTTGATTACGGGACTAGCAAGAGCTCTCTACTAGAGTACTCTAGAGGGGCGCGGCGGCGGCGGCAGATAGATGAGAGATCTAAGTTGCCGTTGCTCTTGAGGCGGCGGATTACGGTCGGATGATGGCCAGACGCTACTTTCGACACCAATCAACAGGCTCGCGCCCCCCGGCGCCCACTGACCACAATTACCCTTCTTGGAAAGAACAAATAATAATAACACCATTCATAACAAAGGTAAAGAACACAACCTTCGACCTGCGTTCGAGTGACAACAGAAATACTAAATAGATAATAGAACAATCATCATGTCCATAGTCGCGAAGCCAGAAACACGAAATTCCCGATGGGCCAACGACGAATCCGCCTTCGGACGCAAAATGCTTTCCAAAATGGGATGGAAGGGATCCGGCCTGGGCAAGAACCAACAGGGAACCGCCACACATTTACGTGCTGTACGACGGTCCGAAAGCTTGGGCATCGGTGCGGAGAATGATGCGCATGGTGATAGGGGATGGCAAGATACCAATGCCGGGTTTCATGGTGTTTTGGCGAAACTGAAACAGGAGTACAGTGGTGGTGGCGGGAGTGATAGCGATGAGGATGACGACGCGAAGAAGAAGAGAAAGAAGGAGGAGAAGAAACGTAAAAAGAAGGAAGAGAAACGCCGGGAAAGAAAGAATAATGGTGAGAGTGGTAATAGTAGTAGCGCGGATGGAACCAATGGGGTTCGATTGCCACAAAATAAAGTGCTGGCGGGACACGCACGTAAAGTGCGCGAGGCGAAAAATATTCGCAATAAGAGTTCCGCGGACATGGCAGCGATATTCGGCGTCAAGGCCGATTTTTACAAGCAGCCACGGCAATGGGTGGAAGGGGGGGGCTCGGAAGGCAATGACAAGCAGGAGGATGGTGCTGATTCGGAGAAGAAGAAGAAAAAGTCCAAGAAGAAGTCGAAAGAGTTGAAAGAATGCAATAGTGATGAGATTGAGAATGATAGAAAGAAGGATAAAAAGAAGCGAAAGCGATCCAGTGAAGGTAGTGATTCTTCGGATGATTGTAAGAAGAGGAAGAAGGACAAATCCAAAAAATAGAAGGGATGTCATTATTTGTTGTGCAATTCAGAGGCTCTATGTAAACTGCTGCTTCTGGTGCAATTATTCCATTAACCATTAAAAATTAGGTCAGACACTGTCTTGTCACGCTTCCGTTTGAAAAAGAGCATTCGCACAGTAGATACAATGCATTCGTAGGAAGTAAACACGGATGAGAGTGCAATATCGTGTTTACTTGAGTTGATGACTTGGCGCTGGTAGGAAATGAAATGAAGCTTGCGCAGCTGCGGCGGCTGCGTACGAATGATTCATATTTTTTCAGGAAAGATGGGTTCTTCTGGTGTCATTGAATAATTGAAGGCAGCATCTCAAAGAACAGGCACAAAGTTGGAGGAAGCTTGAGCAATAAAGTGCATGCATTGCAGACAGGGACATGAGTCCCAACCAACGCATAGAGAAGTACAATGATTCACCTGCGATAATGAAGCACTGAGCTGTTCATGGAAAGTTGTGAGCCCTCGGCAGCTTCTAATCTCTTGCAGACTACGATACTGACCAGGGTGTCTATAGCTATAGCTCAGGGTGGCAGAGAAGGGCTAAACTTGGAAGTCCTACATCTTGGTGCAACCTTGCCATTCTACGTGAAAGTCGTCAGGCTAACCTCAATGCTGCAAGCTATCAGGCAGTATCATCCCTGTCAGCTCTGGATATGAGGAGACATTGAAAGGTGTAAAACCAGCGTACACGACATGTGTCATCACAGCATTGGAAGAGTTAAGCAGATCACTGGAATGATTGGCGTGGGAAAAATGGAATTCAATCTTTATCTTGTTTTATCAGGGGAATCTCGCATTGCCGCCAAAGCTGGGGACATGATTATTTTTGATACGGTTATTACATGTTACTTTTCAAAACGAGCAGAATTTTGTTATGCTCTAAGTCGATTGCGTGTAAAATTCAATACACCGTTTGTAGAGTTGAAGTTGTATTTGGGAACAGTCTCACGTCGAGTTGACAGGTTGCCTGTTCTCTATTCATTGATTTTGCGAGTCTTTTGTGCCATCAATTGTAATAACAAATATCTTCTATAACATTTTCTCGGGTGAAATAATTGAAAAGACAATGATAATCCAATTATCATGCATCGGACAGCATCTTTCCCGCAAATTTGCCACATGGCAACATCTTTGACGAAGCACCAAGCATGCCAATTCTTTTCTCCACCTTCAGCAACCCTCCAGGAACCACCTCCATACCAGCCGCCTTCTCGTCTATCATTTCCAATGTTCCTGGTTCCCCGTAGCCTACGCCAATGTCTCCGTATACTAAAAAATAGGGGATAAAGTCAGCTCAATTGGTAGAATAATTCATGAAGGATTCTATCAAAATGGCTTACCAAATCCCTCTGGAATACTATAAGTACTGGACGTCTTTGATGTTGATGGCGACCCCTCTGACCAAAACACCTTTTGAATGGTTCCAGTGGTTGTAACTGTCCGTCTATATCCTCGAATGGGAATGCCAATGCGAATTGTTTTGCCATCATTAGATAGTTTCCATTGCCCAGGTATGTCTGTCGAGCAAACCTGTGAAGCGTCGCCACTGGAATCACAGTCGCCTGTTCCATCATTGGACCCGAGAATATTGAGTACCCCTCCCTCCAAGAGCTCAATTGTCGCTTTTGCAGTAGGGTCTTGTGGCAGTGATACGCCCAAACCCAATTGTCTATCCCGCACAGATACGTTAGTTTTACTTCCATACAAATCATTGTTTGGATCACGATCCGGAACTCCAGTTAGGTACAGCGAGAGATCCCAATTCGTGTTGAGAAGAACTTCAGTGGTAAGAGGGGCACCTTTAGCGAATCTGACCATTGGCGCCTGCTCTTGCTGTACTTGCTGCTTTTGTGATTTTTGCTTCTGCTGCGCTTCCACTTCCAGCCATCGCTTCTGCACTTCTGTTCGTTGTGGTTCGATATTCAAACTAAAAAGTTCATTGAGCTCATCCTCGGGCCCTTCAATGGACCCTTTCAATCCATCTTTGTCTTGGCTCTCATTGGAGAATGCATCTTTTATGATATCATCAAAAAATCCCATTGATATCAAAGTTGTTGGTCTTGACCGGGTAGACGATAACGAAGAGGGCTGAAACCCGTCGACGCATAACAGGACGCAGGCGAAGATGACATAACTCATAATGAAACAGCACACTCTTGCCCTCCTGGCAGAGAGTTTCGAATCAGACGCCATGATTTATCAATAGAATAAGGGGGATGCGATTCTCGATTAGTAGATATGAATTATGCACCTTCGCCATTGCCATTGTCCAAGTCCAAGATTTCGTCAAAGATGATGAGATGATGAAAAGCAGTGAAAAGCTGCGGAAGAAGATATGGCGGGAAAAGATACTGCCGCCACGTAATTATGTTGACCAGGCACTGACCAGGCAAGTACAATATCTAATATCTTGCAATGACGTGTTATGTAAGGCGATCTGGATTCTTGTTTTCTACTATTCCACCGTATAGGGAGTCGAGTCAAATGTAGGATCCTCTTTCATCGCAGCCACATGTCGGAAATAACTAGAGGTGCACCATGATACTGCCGCTCCTACGCCAAGGTCGTAATATATGCCATCAACCGATTTGATCATACTTCCACCTTCGCGGTCTCATCACTAACCGTCTAAGCAACACCAAACCACAATTTGTTGACAACAAACTACTCCGGCTCAATCCAAAAATTGTCCCTCCCTCCGAAGAACAAAATGGATCGCCAAGGCGTATCATTATCCAAGCCGCTGGCCGAAAACCACGAGCCGATCACCATAATCGGCACCCATCTTCTCCTAACCGTCACGGCCTCTCTACTGGCATTATTGGTAACGCCGAACCACAATTCGTTGACAACAAACTGCCGCTACTCAAGATGGAAAATCGAGGCCCCATGCATCACTCTCCTCCTGCCACTGATTGATTTGTCAGCTGCTATAATTGTCGTCTATCTTCTCCCAGACGTATCTCAACATATTCGTCAGCGTCTCAGCTTATTTGTCTTTGTCCTAACTTGGACCCATTGTTGACAGCCAACCTACCCCTGTTAGTTTGCGTGGAATAATTGCCAAAAATCATTCTCGTGCCCATGAAAAAACAATCATCTTCACTTCCATCCACGACTGTGATTCATTCTACTCAATCCACTTCTTCCAAAAAGACATACACTGGTTGAGCAGACTCCTCCAATCCAATACCATCATCAACATATGTTCAAATTACTCAATCATGGCAAATATGGCATTGCAGTTTGCAGTTGCTGAACGGGATCACCTGCCAGATTGGAATGGCATGGCGTCTATATGCAACAATACCAGCACCTCACAAACTATTTGGTAATGTCGACGGTGACCTACCACCGGAAGTAGAGTCTTCACTCATCTTCAAACGTTGACGTTCCCGTATCCTCTGGTGGATCATTGTACTCTGTCAAGGACATGCTAGAATTGATATTCGGAATTCAGTGAGAGCGCGATCAAGGGACAATGCCGATGGGCAAATCACATTCATTGGCGCAATCACACAAACTTCATGTGCTTGCCATGGCGTACGGACTGGTTCTATAGTTTGATGTTTGTAAGGATTATTGGATTGTACTTGAAAGTTTGAATCATTTGGAGAAGAGTGTGTGCTTTATTCTAGTGTGTGGAATGTAGGCCAGATGGCCCTAACTGCAACCATCCATTGATGGCACGATGCCGATGACAATGCAATATTGTTGGAAGAGGACACTGTCATCAAACGAATGCTGGTTGCTGAGGCGAGGACGAGATTGTAAGTTCCCAAGTGTTACTTCATCACTCTACCACTACTTACTACTACTGCATGTTGCAGGAATGCCTAAAAATCCATTCCATTGCGCCGAGCTTGCCGCCAATCTGCAGCGCTCTCTGCCACCTGTTCTAATATTACTGCCCATGCAGCCACCGATGACACCGCAACATCTGCAGCCAATTCTATCGTTGATGGTGTATAATCAAATGCCTTCGTTGGAGAGAGCAACAAAATCAATATCGTGTCTGCAAAAGTCTGGCGGTAGTTATCAACAGCGGCAAGTTCAAGCTAACAACACATTATCGTGCCGCACAGCAACCAATGCAATGCAGATGGATCCCACTCAATCATGCAACAATCTTCTTTATGGCAAAAATAAGAACCATTTTTATTTGCATTGTGCTATGATATCACCATGCAGCCAAACTAACTGAAGAACATCACTGTTGTTCTCGCCGACAGAGACGTTGGTCAATACCATTGTCGTGCGCATCATCAGATTCATGTCATGATGTAGTTCTCTCTTCTTTTGTCAATGACAACAATACTCAATAGGCAGTAAGTGAGGTAATGGCGGCAGCAGCAAAACGGCATAGAGTCGGGATCATATGCATGTAAATTAAAATTAAATGATTCATTCTCCCACATCAAATTTATTCCAATCTGTTCTTTTTTGTATTGATCGTAATAAACCCACCATCTTCTCATCATGAAAACATTATCGTCTTTTGATTGGCTTTGTACAAGTCCAATTCCATGTTCAAATCCAACACCAACAATGCTAACAGTTTATCCTAATTGAAAAGAACCCCCACGAAATAAGTCTGTTGATAGTTGTCTCAGGTTGTCTCGTCATTCAATAATATCAATAATATTAAATATTCGTGATTGTACACCACAAGGCAGTAGGTATCTATAGGTAATGAATGCAACAGGTTCATTGGACAATTTGGTGATGACTTTCAGGTTGAGATAGAGACCAATACGTTGAGAAGCGAACGAACACGCTGAGACATGTCTGGCAGGGTCTGGGAGAAGATGGATGCCAATTATGACAACTGGCAATTCAAAAACCTGTCAGTGGGTGGGAGGAAAGTGATATCTTGGCGGCCCAGTTTGTTCTTTAGGAGGATGGAGGATTTTTAGTTCGAGCCATGGCAGTTTGTTGTCAACGAATTGCAGTTCGACGTCGACAAGACAGTTAGTGAAGAGGCCTTGGCGGTTAGAAGAAGATGGGTGCCGATTATGGCGATGAACCAATCGGTTTTCGGTTGGCAGCTCGGGAGAATGATAGCTTGGTGGTCCACTTCGACCATGAGAAGGAGGGACGATTTTTGGTTCGAGCCGCGGTGGTTTGTTGTCAACAAATTGTGGTGTGGCGTTGCTAAGACGGTTAGCGATGAGGCCGCAAAGGCGAGAGTATTATCAAATGGGTTGATTGCACACACTATGGCGTTGTCCATAGGAGCGGCATTATCATGGTGCACCTCTTCATATTCTGGTGTTGGAGGAGGATGGCGACTCAGAATTGATTAGTGACTGAATCATACCAAATGAACGTAGGAATTAACAAGCATCTGGATCGCCTTAAGTAAGCCATAGCTTAAGTAAAGTTATATTAAAGTATACTTTTGTAAGCCATTTTCTGGATTACTTTACTAAACGATTTAAGTATACTTTACTTATTTGATGCCCTGCCAGCGGCTAAATGATGCATGTGTGACAACTATGGCAATAACAATGTACCGTGTGGGAAATTATGAATGGCCGACGCCGACAAGGACTAGGACTATGACAAGGAGGATTTCAATGATCTATGGCTATGTGTGGGCTGTGGCTGTGGTAAGGTGGTGGTGCAAAAACGAAACAAACGGGGTTCTACCCAGCATTTTGTTTGTTGTGGAGGATGACGATTTTGGCGGCATAGAAAAGGGGTGGCTGATAACATTGTTGAATATGCGGTGACAAATTAGACGGAGGGAGAGCGGAGCGATAACAATGGGACAGACGGGTGGGTGTCATGGTTGGTGTTGATTTGTTTGTGGAATGTAAAATTAAAAGTGATGAAAATAATTGTCTGCTCAAAAACGATCGTTGGAGTGACATGCGGCGGATGGCAGAATTTTTCGTTGAAGCCAAAGACCTGCCACCAACATATTTGCTGCAAGCCGGCCAGCATTTTCTTGCTTCTTATTTGTTCACAATTGCGATCTGCTGAACTCGTGATGACCTCGTATGGCAGGACACAAGGAATTTTTCACAAGGGAAAAAATCTTGCAGCAGCTATTAAGCTTACCTTTTAGATGAACATTAATATGAGCAAAATACACAAGAATCTGATTGTATGCAGCAGCTGTTAAGCTTCCCTTAGATGAACTGTTAACAGGACTCCGGGTATGGTCGCTATATAGCGACCACTTTTCGACTAGCTTCGT